>JAEIFU010000712.1:0-104490 GCA_018904235.1 Lordiphosa stackelbergi | reverse complement strand
TTTAAGTATAATTTTTTTTTTTTTGTGTCTAAAGAGCAAAATGTTGGAACATTATAAAATATTAACACAGTTTTATAGTACTTATAAAGTGGGGGAATAATTCACTATTTTTTGAGTGTGTTTTTAGGGCTAGAGATTAGTGGAATTGAGTGGATAGTTTGTTTTCCTTCCTAAGTAAGCAACAAAATACTGTGTGCAGTTTATGGGGCTTAAATTTTAAGCAAAAACTAAAATTAAATTTAACTAAACTTATAAGACGAGTTCCTAAGTACATACACACACACACGTACATGCATTCATAGTAGATATAGTTGTAGTGGTATAGCAGTAGTAGTAAGTAGTAAGTAGTAGGTGTTGGATTACAAATAGTAATTAATACGCACACATACAAAAATACAAAATACAAAAAACACAATCACACTTATCCAAGACGAAATTCCATCAGTTAATTGCTAAAATAAATAGGACCTAAAACTTAAGAATGGCGACAACAAATATATGCTGAATAATGAGATGGGGAGCAAGGCAAATACCTGCACCAGTGCAGGAGTAGAATTAGTGTTGGGAAACGTTTTTTGTTTTTGTTTTGTTTTGCTCATTTTCATTGGTCAGTGGTTGGGGGAGACAAGAGTGAGTGACTTGGTTCAGTGGCTGGTATTTTAGTGAGAAAGCCAATTGAGTAACTTTAATCAGTTGTTCAAGTTTTAAGTCAGTGCTCAGTTGCTCATTTCTAAAAGTGTGAGGCACCTTTTGGTTCTTCTTTTGATACATAAGCCGAGTAGGTAACTTAGTCTGCTGACTTACTAAAATATGAGTAACTGAGTCAAGTGAGTAATTCACTTAAAGGTATATAAAGTTACTCATTTTGTTTACTCAGCAAAAAAAAAGCAACTGAGCAAAGTGAGTAACTTCCTATCGCGGTTCACTTTGAACTGAGTCAAGTGAACAACTGAACAAATTACCTAAACTAGATTACCGCTTCATGGTTCACTCACCCATTCACCCACCCAAACACCAGATAGTTTATAATAATGCTTAGCTTAATACTGGTGCTGTCATGGAAGGAGCGGCGAATTCAACTAAGTGCACAACATAGTTCTCTTCCCTTCAGTGGAGCGGCGGTGGCGTGCGACTCTGCAGCAGACTGTGTGGCACATGCTTCTTGATGAAATTGTTCTGTTGCAGTTGTTGTTGCTGCTTCTGCTGTTGATGGCGGCGTCGTGCTTTAAAAAATCCGGATTCCCGTAGTTTCTATTTCCTTTGAAATGCGCCAAGCTCAAGGTTGCATTCCGTCGCCAACCCATTTCCGTGCAATTGGTCTCCGCTCGCCAATCGGGCAACTCCACCCCCAGACGTCGACACTCGTGCGCATAGGCCGCAAAGCTATCGCATTGGCAATAGCCAATGGGACACTCGCACACGTCCAGGCGACAGGCGTCTATGTAGTTGATGGGATTAAGTCTTTTATCACAGTCACCGAATAATTTCGAAATGGTCAGCGGGTGGCAGTAGTAATCGGATTTGCGCTTGTGGCAGCTGGGCTGGGCGGCTATTTTCTCACGTGGACGTGAGCAAGACTTGGGTCCGCCCACCTTCCAGGAGTTGGCGAAATGCCAGACCTCATCATCGCCATGTCGCCGTCCGTCCCGCCCGGTGAGATCATCGCTGGAGCTGCCATTGTAGTTGCCACACAGACCACACAGTCTTTGATGCTTGAAATGAGCCGGCACGGAGACCTGCAGAAAGTTGTTGCCATCCCATTCAATGGTCAAGCCCAGCTCGGATCTCAGCATAACGCCACCTTCTGTTAACCTTTCAATGCTCACATTTTGTCCACCCGCCGTACCCTCGTAGGGCAATAACACCCTCGAGCCATTCACTTTGATTCTCAACTTTTGACCCAGATTAATGCGCAGATTGCGTAGCTTCAGGGTGACCGTTTTGGGCCAACTGGAGCGTCTGGAGCCACGTCCATCGTTTGTCAAGCGGATGTAGAAACTGTGGGCAAAACAGTCCGCCGCCAGCAGATACTTGCAGCTACCCTGGAAGCTAAAGAACTTGCCGTCAAAGGTCTTAAAGTGTGGATCACCAAACACCGTACAAGTGCCGGCTGTCTCCAGGCACTTGGGACAGCATTCTCCAGGGGGAACCTTCAACTCTTCGTTGGCACGACACTTGACCGGCTGACAACGCATCTCGGAGCAACGCATATTTCCACCATTGCAGCGACAACTGCGACAGGGTCCCAAATTCCAGGTCTCATTGTTCTTATAAGTGACACCCTGATGACTGCACTCGCTGCGCACTTCGGCCACCACACAGCGTGGACAACAGCCATCGTCATCATCCTCCTGGAATTCGGGTGCACATTCCAAAATTGGACATGTGGCACGCTGACAAATGGAGGTGCCATTCAAACAAGTGCAATTGGTGCAGGGATCGGGAGTAAATTGGATCTGGTCAAAACACAAACACCGTAATATTTAGAAATTTCAAAAATTTCACAATAGCTTCCTATAGCGATCGGACATTGTACTAAGAAAGCATTTCCTTAACGCAGCTCCCATTGCTCTCCAAAACGAAAAAAACGTTTAAATGCTGAAAATATTTACTAGAAGTGTGTTTTCTTGATATCGAAGAATAAAAAAAAAAATTTTATTTGTTTAAAAATACAATTTGAAAACAAAAAAAAAAAAAAATCTTCGCTCGCGTCAGGCCATGATTCGAACCCACGACTGCTGACATGGGCGGCTGACTCTCGCGCCACGCTGGCCATTTTCAATTCGGTGGCAGACCATTTATAATTATGAAGCGCGCAGACCAGAAGGCATTTGCTTTTGTAATAAGGTGTAATCTATTATATAGATAAAGATGCTCAAACAAATCCTGAATTGTTTGAATGGAATTTTAATATCTATAAATATAAAAGAGTTCCACCTGACTGACTCACTGACTGGTGACTGCCGCAAAGCCTAAACTACAAACGATAGGAAGCTGAGCTTTTCACAGTAGTTTTGTCTTATGCTGAAATCGAGTACTAAGATCGGATTTTGGAATTCGGAAATGGAGTGGATCGGATTCGGAATTCAACAATAACTGCATACCAATATTCCGGAAAATTCACCACCCCCGGGTGGAAAATGGGTGGTCAAGGTTGCATGGGCAAGAGTGTAGTTGCCAGCGATTAGCTCCAAACTCATTTTCAAAGTTACACAAAATAAAATAGAAACAGCGTGACTCTAAAATTTATAAAATCGATCTGTCGAATGTTTATCATTCGATCCGATTCAAACTCATTTTCAAAGATCTATATAAAAATTCAACAATAACTGCGTACCAATTTTTTGGAAAACTGCCTACGGGAAAAATGGCCGGAAAATTCTGCACGCAAAAAACTACTTTTTTTATCCGATTGGCTTGAAAGTCGGCTTGCAAAAGTAGTAAGTGAAATAAATTGAGATGTGATTTTCGGTGTTGGAAAATATGACCCAACGGTCGGAAAATTCCTGCAAAACTCTGTATGCAAAAAACTATTATTCAACAGATTGACTTGAAACGCGGTTTGTAAGGAGAATACAAAATAATTTGAAATGTGATTTTGCAATGTCTGAAAATCCACTCTTCAGGCGTGAAAATTTCCAGAAAATTCTAGATGCAACAAAACTATTTTTTTCCCATTGACTTGAAACTCGGTTTGTAGTGATAAATGTAATGGAAATACCGCCGGGTTGAAAAGTGGATGGTGAGTGGGTGGGGTGTTTTTGGGAAGTGGGTGGGAAGTGGGTGGAAACTGGGTGGGAAGTGGGTGGGATATGGATAGGAAGTGGGTGGAATGGGGTGGTAAGTGGTTGGGAAGTGAATCGGAAGTGGGTGGGAATTGGATGGAAAACCCAGCAGCAAAGTCGAAACGGGGATTAGGCAAAGTAGCATAACGATGATTTCAAGCCTATGAATGTTAGATTCGATTTCTGGGCTCTACTGGGGACACAAATTTAAAAAATATTTTCAAATTCGTTAAATATTTGACTCTTTACGATCAACATTAAACTAAATATTTTATTGATTCTTTACTGTTGGAGGCGCAGCGAAGCGCGACGGGTTATATGCTAGTGTTGGATATTTACATGAGTTTGTAACAAATTATTTGTGAACAAACTTTTTTCAGTGCAAACTATTGAAGCCACTCTCTAATGCAGAAATTAGTTGTTCAAGTAATTTGGTTACAAATAAAAATTTTTCAAACTTAGAAAGAACTGAAAGTTGTTTGGAAAAACAGGTCCTGTTGGATATTTACATGAGTTTGTAACAAATTATTTGTGCACAAACTTTTTTCAAATTTTAGTTGTCCAAACGATTTGATTACAAATAAACTTAAACAAACTCACCTGGCACTGGATTAATCCTTCGCTTCTCCGTACAACGGGGACAGCATTCATCTGGTCGTTGTTCCTGTTTGGTGATGGGACACTGCAATATGGGGCATGTCTTTTTGGCACAGCTTAACCTATTATCCTGGCACTGACAGACCAAACAACGATCATCAATTGAGGCGACCACCTCTTGGCCTTCGGCCACTGTCTGGCCATTGATCTTGCAACCTGCAAAACACACACAAATACAAATCCACCTCCATTAGATTTTTAGAGTTTTCGATTGTTTTGGCGGTCGGCCAAGAAAATTTCCACTAGGCGAAACGAGATCATCAACGAAACGGGTTGTTGTGCTGCTCTTGTTGTTTTTGTTATTTATGAGGCGACATTGTCGTCTTAATAGACAATTTAAGGCCCATAAATAAGCAAATCGTTACACCCATCATATATCCTACCCCCCTTCCCCTCCCCTCAAGAGTATTATCAAAAGATTTGTCCATATGGTGGCATGTTTTTGAATCTATTGTTCAACGATTATGAGGGCATTAGTTGGCTAATTTTAGTGAGTGACTAATGGGTCTGGTGTTTCAACTTACCCTGACATGTGGGACAGCATTCGCCGGGACGTGGGGCTTTCATTTGGTTGTCATCGCACTGCGAGTAACATTTTTGTATGGTTTCGGTAACCACGCTGGCGATGCACTTGTAGGTCCTGCAGGGATCCACCGGATCGCTCCATTCAGCACCACTGGCATAGGGTACACCATTAAATATGCAACCTAAGTCGGGAGAGTTTAGTAAGAATAGATGGCTTTGCTTTTTTGAGGGGTTACTTACCCTTACAACGGATGCAGCAGGAATCGCTGGATTTGAGGTCCAACAGAAAGCAATCATCGATGGACGGACAGCTTTGGTCGCAGTTCACAAAGCCATTCTATGAACAGAAATGGACATTAATTAGATTTATTGAGTTGGAAAAGCTAAGATGCTGGCAATTTGCGCAAATGCGCTTAGCCAGGTGAGAGTTGGCTGTCAAAACCAGCGAGCAAATGACTTCTTGGTGTGGCACCCTGCTGGGCCACAGTGCCTGCACTCACTGAAGCTGAAGCAGTTTGAGTAGCAAACGTTTTATTAAGTTAAACTTTTGACCTTTGATTGAGGAGACTTGGGAAGGAGACACAGAATAAAGTGGAATATCTGAGAAACCAAACGATGCTGAATTCAGGCTGGAGGATTAGGTTTCCATTCATACCTAAGTAGTAGTAGGTTCCGACTGTGTTGAATTCATGACCGTAAAGCAAGGGAAGCCCGGGAAACTAACTTAATCCAGTCTTTATTTAACAAAATAAAAAAATTTGATAAAGGAGGGCATAATCCCGAAACGAATTTTGGTTCTGGTTCTTAGGCGATTATCAATATTTTATCAAGATATATCAGAAAAACTTACTATGGTAATTGCAGGAGCAAATTGCCATAAGATTTAATCCGGTTATTAAAAAAACAAAATCTTTGAAAAATTTCGACCAGAAATCATGGGTCTAAAATGAATTCCTCTATTCAACTTGATCCAACTATGGTATTTCGGCATTGCTTTTCTTTTCTTATACGTTTTTTTCTTCGTGAATGTTTTTTTTTTTTATTCAGTCCTGTTCAAAAGACAAAATTCTTAAATATCTTTAATATTTCAGATCGATTTGAACGACTAAGAATCATTTTTGAACCCATGCGTTCTTGGTGAATTTCTCTCAGAATTTTTCGTGGATTTCGTTTTTGCTATAGGCTTTGTTGTATTTTTTCCGCCTATACAAATCGAACCCTAAAACTATAATTAAGTTTCAGAAAATTAAGTCATTTAATTAAAGGTCGGGTTGCTTCCTTCTGGCTGTTACATACATTTGCATAAGTTAATATACTCTGTGTACATTTGGTACGGAGTATAAAAACCACAATGACTTTTGTCACAAAGAACGGTGGAACCTTTGAGAACAGCGAATTTATATGGAAACAAATAATTGTAGTCGGCCTACAAGCAGCGATAACAACAGTGAAATCGTGAACTCAGCAAAGCCTCTAATAATCACGCAAAGTCTTACTATTGCTGCTTTAGCAAACCTTTTCTTTAATATTAATCAAAATTAAGATCGCGAATTCTTAGGTACCATCGAAGGACAATTTAATTGCTGAGATCACCCTTGATCATTAAATGTGGTTGGGTCCATGCAAGATCTTAGAGCAGGCATGCCCAAATCCAGCATACGGCAGAGCTCTCACCAATACTCACAAATAAAAACACCAATACAAAGAAGAGAACAATTTTTTGTATTTCAATTTGTGCACTGTAAAAAAAGTATACATAGGTACCATTTCACTAATGTGAATAAAAGAAAAAAAAGTTTAACAAATGATTCATCTTTTTAACAATAATAATGTAAATAAAAATAAATTTTAACTAATATCGTTTAGCTTTAGCTTTTTAACATTAGTTTGAATGATAAATGTTAAACGTTTTGCCGGCAGGTTAAACTCAATACCGATTTTTGCAAGTGCAAACTCGAAGACAAGACAGCAACAAAATCGCAACGAATTTGGGTAAGGCAAAAACAAATTCATTGAAATTGTTGTTGGTCAGTTTTCTTGCGCGAGCAAGGACCAATACAAAGAAGGGAAGAATAACGGTTTTGGTTCTACGCAGTGCATACATATGTAATTGTTTGCATGTGTTGTGTTTGCCTATACTTGGTGCCGTGCATGTATACGATCATTGCTTTGCTATCTCCGGAGCAATTACAAAAACAAAGCGTGCCCAAAGAGCATAGGGCTGGGCATGGCTGTCTTAGAGGATTCATTATATATTTAACGCCAGAGAATAGGCGATGCAAGCGTACCTGCGTAGCTGGAACAGAAAGAACGACTTTTGAAATCGCACAGAATTCTGGGAACTTTGTAGAGGCCTTCAGGCCTCGTAGGCGCATTCAGATAAACCATAATTTGAACTGCAGTTCATTAAGCAGTGATCAGCAAACGACAAAATTTGTGCAAAAATATTATGTAAAAGATCAATACAAGTATTTTTTTCTCAGTTCCTAGCGTTACGTTAGACCTAGGGTCCAAAAATATTGCACATAGAAAAGCATTGATTTCAAAATGGGATTTTTTTCGCTTTTCTATTTCCTGAAAAAACGATTTCGCAAGAGAGAACGAATTTTCTGATATTTCCAATTTGCAGTGAATCCAAATGGAACAAAAATCGCCCCAAATTAGATAGGCATCGTGCAAAGGTCGTTTTATGATTGCTTTTTTGCATTACAAATGTCTGACTAAAACTACGATGCGCTCTGCGTTTCGGTTTCGTTCCGGTTATATCGGTTACAATAATAACGGTAAACGGTTTTCGGTTCCCCAAAAAAATTGTTTCGATTCGCGGTTCCGTTTCCGGTACGCGATTTGAAAAGTTTATTTCGGTTAACGGTTCCGGTTTCGGTTCCGGTATTATATCCCTGGTCTAAAGGCGTTATATCGTATGATCTAGGTGGCCAATTGATCGGGACCAAACGTGATATAATCTGTTTACCGATCTCGCCTCTCAATTGGCACCGTCTTGTTGAAACCACATGTCAGCCCAGTCCAGCTCTTTCATTTTGGGTTGTCATCTTTAAAAAAGTACAGTCCAATGATACCACCGACCCATAATCTACACCAATCAGTGCATTTTTCGGGATGCATTGACAGTTTTTGCAATGCTTCTGTCTGCTCTTCACACCAAATACTGCAATTCGGTTTGTTTCGCTTCTTAAAATCGATTGAATTTAAAAGTTGTGATTGAAGCCGAACCAAACTTTGAAGTATTTCATGTCCTATGTCATTCAGACTTGAGGCTTGAGTCTAGCAACCGATTTGCCTTACCAGCGAACAAGTTGTTGTTTTGTGAAGGAAAGAAAATGGCATTTCAGTTGCCTCTTGGCTTTCACTTGTTTGGTGGGTTTTATTACAGAAAAACTAGTTCATCCACATAAACTTCTAGACAAATAAAAATAATGTAGATCCAAAGCCAACGCTGGATCAACTTGTCATTTATTTTTTTATGCCGTATTTCCACATTCCACTCTTAGGCAAACCCAATCCAATTCCAATTCCAATTTCAATTCAGATTGCGATTCCAGCATAACCCACAATAAGTGACAAAATCCACATGACCATAAAAACCACAGTCAGTCTCTCAGTCATTACCATATTTCTCTGTGTCGTCTAGTTGCCCAGTCAAACGTTTAGTTTTCTTAGATTTGGAGACGGCGACGAAGACGAAGATGGAGACGAAGACGAAGACGGAGACGGTGTTAAAACTGATCATGTTTTGTCAAACGCAAGGTCGTTGGAGGCCGTTTGCAAATGTGGTTCTGCCACTGTGGCACACATAGATACACACACACACACACACACGCTGGGCTGCAAACTACTCTGGCATTGCCATCGTGGCGCCTTTTTTCTCTCTCTCTAGTTTTAATAACTTTAACTTTCATGCTGGCCAAGCCACGAACGAGCATACATTTTTCCATACCGGTTCCAGATTAGAAAGAAAGAATCTCCAAGCATAAACCGTTTCGAGAGCATGTGGTGAACTTTGCTCGTTGGTGTCAAGTGGCTTTCAATCTGTGACTAAAGTGCCATTAAAATTCCGACTAACAACTGCCATTACACTAATACGCTGATCGAAATCTCTATAGAGCCTGAGAGTCGACACATTTTCATAACAATTGCAACGCCAACCAAATTGAGATCCAATCTGGTTTGGTTGCACACACACACATTGTTCCAAGCAAACTGCATACAAATTAGTGAAATATTTTGCCTGTTTTTGGCCGACATCTATCTAGATTTATAGATACATTTACAATTAGCGGCAGCGGCTCCAACTCTCGAGCTCTGAGCTCTAAGCTCTATTATTATTATTGTGATTATTGCCAGGCATTTGTTAACCTGTCACAGATGCCACAGCTGCAGCCACACTCTCACACACACACACAGACACAAGGGTTAAAGGCACGGTCGCCGCCCCAACTTACCAGAGTTGCATAAGCCTAGCCACAATTTGACTTATGATCAACATCAATTCTAATGCGCCGCTTGCAGCTGTCAACATGTCGTTAACAGGTACAGAAAAAAACAAAACGAGGCCACAGAATTGAAAACCAAGTCAGTTGGCATGACGAATGCGGGGGGCCGCCTCATAGGAGTTTATCAAAAGGGCACAAAGAATTCATTTTCATTTCAACTAAAGGCGCCAAAGTCTAAAATTCAACCGACTAAAGACGGCTATGAACAGCGCCATCTGTTGTATTTTGTGTTAAACTCAATCAAGCAGCTCTGCGCTACGCCATTTTGAACGAACAACGCTTGCAGATTTTTGCATTTTATTATCAAAATTCATGCTCGGTGAAGAAAGTGCATCGAGCACTTCTTCCATTTTATGATCTGTTTGCGGACAGAGGGAAATATTTCAGCTGTATCCGCTAGTGTTGTTAATGACCGTGAATTATCGATTCGGCGCCGTTCGCAGCAATTGGGCCTCTGTTACTCCACTACGTAGAAAATTTTTGCGGAAGGATTTGGATATAAAACCTTGTAAAATTCAGCTGCTGCAAGAATTGAAGCCACAAACAAACAAAAAAAAACAGTTTTTTTGGAAAAAGGGTTTAAAAAAGTGGAATGAAGATCCTACTTTTTTATCGGAAAATTGTGTTCAGCGACAAAACTGAATAAATACGTAAAGGCTGGAATGACACTTGTTTTTTTACCGACAAATTCTAGCAACAATTTTGCTCTTATGGGAATTTCAATGGGTGAGAGCGAGATAGACAGTTGTTTAATTCGCCGCACAATATATTGCTGCTAGAGGCAGAGCAGTCGGCAGAATTGTTTTCGGAAATATTGTCTCTAGACAACAATTTGCTGTGGCGGCTATTTTGGATTACTTATTTAGCTACATAAATTTACTTAATGCATCTTGCAATTCAACTTTTTCTTTATTTCAATGATAAAAATTCAGTTTTTGGTTATAAATTTATTATTTTTCTAAAAAAACATGTAAATTTTTCCCTCGAAATAGGTAGCGCTTCTTTGTGAACATTTGGCTAGCCAAACCACGACGGACATGGTTAAATAAATATGAGATTCCTTTTATGTGCTCCATACATCAGACCTAAATACCCTCTGCAAGGTATAAAATTGCAGTATAAAATAAGTTGTCTTCTGGCTCTACGGAAGCAGCACCTGAGATACCCGTTCTTAGATGACCTAGGTATCTGCACGTAGAATACCTGGTTGACTGTCAACGCCTCACCCCCCACCCACACCCACCAAACTCCTTTTCAACCTATATCACAATGTTTAGTTGATCACGGAATCGGCCGAGCAGCCCATTTATTCTAACCCAACCATCCTGTCACCCTATTAAAACATATTGCATTTTTTACTTTAAAATGTTGAATTGAGTCAGATGTCGACAACAGTCAGTGTGACCTTTCTTGTTGCAAATACCAAAAAATTCGGGTAGAAATACTAGATTCTCAACTAATTTGAGGATTTTTTTTGGTATATAGTTTAAGTATGCACCGAATTCGCCGTGTTCGTAAAATTCGACCGACAATATTGCCGCTAGAAATTGTCGGTAAGAAAAGCAAGTGTCATTCCAGCCAAACTAGCTTATACCTTATTTAGTGTGAAGAGCAGCCAAAAGCAGTAAAAAAACTGCCATTGCATCCCGAAAAATGCACTGTTTTGCCCAAAATGGAAGATGAACTTGGCTGACATGTGGTCCCAACAAGACTGTGCCACAGTCCACACAGCACGCGAAACAATGGCCTAATTGAGAGGCGAGTTCGGTGAACAGTTTAGTTGGGGGCTGCTAAAAAATTACCCAGCACAATGAGCACATCCTTCTCGGCGGCTATTCAAGACTGAATACAGCTGCGAGAACCTTATACCCTATCCCTTTTTAGGAACATATACCAAAATGCCCTTTGTCAATTCCGTTGTATTACAGGATAAAGTGTATCCCGTATATCCCTTGCCGGTTCGAATTTGAAAAACTGCTAGCATCAACACCGCACACTGTAAGATTTTGCCAATCTAGGGGGACTTTAATCAAAAAAAAAAAGTGTATCAAATTGAATGATTTTTTTTTCAAAAGCTAGTAAAATATGCACTTGTTATGGAAATAAACAAAAATCAGAGTTAAATTATCATTAACAGCAATAAAATAGTCATTAAACATGCCACATTGCAACGCTTGAAAAATTCAATTTGATAACTCGCATCAGGCACAAATTTAAAGTGATTAAAATTTGACCGTCAGTGTCTCGTTGCCAAGAAGAGCTAATTTTTTCTTATTCTTGAATAGTTGAACTGCAAAAATTTCAATACCTGGTCTAAATACCTTTACTGGAACATTTTATATAATTTTTTTTTATAAACACCTAAAAACTAGGCAAATAGCAAAATAACATGTTGCTTTTATGGACTACAACTTGCAAGTTCCATCGAGTTCGGCGATGCCACCAAACAAGCGGGTGGATCCCCAGAACAAATAAACAAAAAAACCGTCCGCATGTTTCCGCCATTTTGAGTTTTTCGTTTTATTGTAAGACCAATTTTCGAACAAAATCACGTGTAATTCGCATGTTTTTTATATCTACTCCGTCAGTTTTAAAACTATCGTTACCAAACCTTGCACAATGTCTTGAAATACATACAGGCTGTATATGTGTCGTAACCGGCCTGATCGGATGACTATAGCATATAGCTGCCATAGGAACGCTCGGTCGGAAAACTAGTTTTTGTAAGAAAACCTTTTTTGTTTTCAAAGGTAGCGTCTCTTAACTTAGTATTTATTAAGATAATATGCTTTCACGTAATTCTACAAAGTTTTATAAAAATCAGATATCTATATGATATACCTGCCAAAGGAACGACCGGAACAAAAACTAGTTCTAGAGAGAAAAACTTTTTTGTTTTCAGTGATAACGTCAGCAAACTTGTCAATTATTTATTTATTATGCTTTCACCCAATTCTGCAAAGTTTCATCAAAATCAGGTGACTCTATCGTATAGCTCCCATATGAAAATCGTGTTCTGGCTAATACTGAAAAAAAGCGATATTGTATGGGAGGTGGGAGTAGTTTTTGTCCGATGTTTTTCATCTTAGAAACATACTTCCGTATGGCCAAAAAACTCTTCCATTTCAGTCGATATCTCTTAAATTACGGCCGCAATTGATTTAAGTCCCCTAGATTAGCAAAATCTTACACTGTGCACCGGCTGCTTTGTAGTCCTGTGGTGTCGAATGTTGTCTTTAAAGTTCAAATAGTCTGCTTCGTTTTAGCATAAGTTAAGGTATTCAAATATATTTGAACAGGGCAACTATCTGCTTGCGCTTAAACACAAGTGCGGGAGGCACCAAAGAATATATTATGATGGGAGGGTCAAATTTAATAGCATTTAAAACGACCCGTCAATGTACGATTGTGTTAAAAAGAGACCAAAATTCAAATAAAGATTTATTCAGCTTCTAGAACAGGAGCTTGTCACTCGCCACATATATTTCATTCACAAAGACTTCACATGACCAGCCAACAGAAGAGTCTAAATGCTCCGTTTGTCATAAGCTGGAGCCAAATTGAATGCTTTCATTTCTTTCCTCAAACTAACTACAAGTGTGTACCATATACCCATAATCCGCTCTCATCTCATAAACATTTCAATTTGCCTGTTTCGTTTTATTCTCATCTTTAACATTCTCAATGTCAGAAAAAAAACAAATTTTTTTTAATTTGCCAAAATCTATCATAAACAATTCGCGAATGGACTGACTAGAGCAGCGGAAAAAATTCGCTTAAATCATAAACCATTTGGAGCAATGCGCATTCTCAGCATAATTTTCACATAAAAACCCCCCAAAAGCTAAGGGGTGGTTGGTCCTTCGGCACACACACACACACACGCATTAGTATGTGCCATTTATATGAAGATATTATTTTAGATAATAAACGTTGGCCATAAACTGTACGGTTTAGTGCGTTCAAGTGAAGGAAGACATTTATATTTTTTTGGCACAACTTTAAGAGAATCAGCGCGAGTTGAGCTTAAGAGCTGTGCGCCCGCGCAGCAGGCGGGAAAGAGATGCAGCTAACTGATGAGTGGGAAAGAGACAACCGAAAGCTAGTCATGGCGCCTTCAAGTAAGGTGGCGCCAGCATTGTATTTTCGGTTACGCCCATTTGACGACGACGACAACAACAACAACAATGAAATTGAATATAGCTGGGGGCGATCAATCGAACGAGCGATCGATCCAGCGATCCAGCGGCGCCAGATTCAGCTTCGTCGTCGTGAAAGCTTGGCGGTTAAATTGGAGCAGCGGCGTTTAGCAGCGCTTAGCGCTAATTTAGCAACAACAACAACAGAACAGAAGCGTCCCAGGTCCATCTGGCAACACCGTTCGCCAGCTTGAAGCTGTGGGGGCTTTGGCCACGGTGACGGCGCCAAGTGTTTGTCAAACGATTGCCCAGACACTGTGGTTAACGATTGTCATGTAGCGGCATCGGCATCGGCATCCCAAAACCCGTTTGACGACCTTGGAGATCATAAAAAAAAAAACAAAAAAAGAAAAAAAAACATATTCAGCTCGAGAGTGAGGCCAAACAAATGCAAACATTTGCACGATCTTCTGTGCTTTTTCTTTCCTTCTCTAACGGAGCATTTTGTGTACCCAAAGGCAAAGGGGATATTGGTTTTAAGCAGAAGGAAGACTCTTGAATGCGATGTTGAAGGCTCTAAAATAGCAAAATTCTATTTTGAGAGAAATAATAGGTTAATCGTCGAAGGCTCTACGGGCCATTGGGTGCCCATCGCTGCTTCGTTGAGGTACTTTACAGGGTAGGGTGGAAATAGGACTCCGATCTGATATTATGGGATGGATCCAACTTCTTAAGGATCGGAAAAAGTATGTTACATCCCGACTTTTTTAAAAAATAGTCAACAGTCGGCTTGTAGCGGTATAGAATCGGATTTTAGGAATCCATAATGCCCATTTTCACTAACCTAGGTCGAATTAGTCGAAATTATTGGGCTACAGTTTACTTTTTTGGTATGGAACACCTTCTTAAGGTGCTTCCCGCGGGGTACTTTACCTCCTGTCTTTATATAATTTTTAGAAAAGTCGACTTGTCGCAGTATAGAAAACGTTCCTAGGAATCCATACTGCACATTTTCGTTCACCTAGGTCGATATTGGTTGTAAATTGGTTTTCAAAATGGGGTTTCCGTATGCTCTTAAGTCCCGGAAAAGGTACCTTTTGTCCAAATCTTATAAAAAATCGTTTGCAGAAGTATAGTACAGGTTCCAAAGAATCCCCAACGCTTATTTTCATTAATCTAGGTCGAAACTGGTCAGAGTAAATGATCTCCAGTTTGTTATTTTGGGATGGAACATCCTTTTAATGCTCGGAAAAGGTGTTTTTGGTATGGGACACTCTCTTAGAGATTTGAAAAGGTACTTTACCGCCCGGTTAAAAGAAAAGTCGGTTTGTAGAAGTATAGTTCAGGTTCCTAGGAATCCATAACGCCCATTTTCACAGGTCGAATTTCGTTAAGGACCTTGAAATGCACTATATCTCCCAATATGGGGGAAAATAGGTTCCAAAAAGTATTATATAGGTTCCTAGAAATCCATAACTCCCATTTTTACTAATCTATTTTTAAATTAGTCGAATGATATGGTATTGTTAGCGAATTTTGCATCCACTTGGGACTCGCCAACTAGGTCAACCGAGCGGTTACAAATTTTTAGGTTGGTGTTGGGGCAAAACCACTCGCACGGTCGGGGGCGCTTTAACGGGGCAGCAGGAGACAGCAGTCAACTATGCAAATGGGAAGAATAAGTCTGCCAAACGATTCAGTTCAAGATTTTATTCAGGGTCCGTACAATTGGACAATTAAGGTTAAGACCTGTGTCCACGTTCAGATGGAAAAACAAAGTCTAGTGTGTGTATGTGTGTGTAAAAGTGAAGAACGTGTTCCAGCTAAAAACCAATCGATATCCGTCTAATCGTTTATCGATCTCTCGATACCAGCAAGGATGCCGCCTTTTGTACCGAATCCGGTTCCAGGGAGCTGGTTCCCGGAGATAGATCGTAAATTCGTTACAGTAGGTTACACTCTTTGAAGACATACCTACCGTTTTTGGGAAAAAGTACTCTCAAAGAAGTATTGGTACTGGTTTTAAGGAATCCTAAACGACCATATTCACTTACCTATGTCGAAATTCGTCTAAGTTCGTCGAAGTACGTCGAAGTATACCCTTTTAAGGATCTTTAAAGGAACTTTATTTCCCGATATATGGAAAAGTTGGTTAGAAGAAGTAAAGTATAGCTGAACTCCTCTTCAACGAAAGTTTAAAAAAATTCTACACAAGCTGTATCATTACATAAACTGTTCGTTAAACAAGAATGCGTCACTCCCAGCCCAAGTGTTTGTACACAGGTCAAAGCTAAAAATCTACACAAATCCTTGCTAGGGTAACGCCACTTCGTTTCATCAGACGCTAACCATGTCCGGTCTCTTTGTTTTTTTGGCAAATGAAAATATGTGAAATATTTTTTTTTGTTGTTGTGTTGGCCCAGGAATTCATTTCAATGCTGGCTGGACACTGGCGACACTCTCATGCCGAGAGCGTCCAGACACGAGATTTATTTAATTTTATTTTACTTTAATTCGGGTCAAAGACTGCCGGAGAAACTTACCTGACATGTGCACTTGAAGCATTTGGAGTTGGCACCCAATTGCGAACTGTAGCCTGCCAGCTGGACTTCTTCGCCTTCATTTGAACAGGATTCAATGCTCCCTGTAAGCGCGAGAGAGAGAGAGAGAGAGGGAGGGTAAATAAACTTATCTAATGTTTTGAGTCTAGGCCATAAATTCTTCTGGGAATCTTACGCGGTTAACGCACATTTCCCGACAAATAACAAATATTTCATGTACAAACATGCAATTGCCGGAAATTGCCCACTGACTGAGATGTTATCCACCAAAAAAAAAAAAAAAAAAAAAAAGCACGTGACCCAAAAGATTAAGAAAGCAACTCCCCGGCCTGGGATCAGATCGGCTGGCTCATTGTTTAGTTTATTTTACCTTTTGCCGTGCCATGATGATGGCCCTCCTCGCTCTGGCTCTGGCGCTAAGTCCAAAGTAGCCAAGCACCGCATGTTAAACATGTTTTGGGAACAACAAAGCAAAGCAAAACCAAACAGGCACAGAAGGCAAGAAGAAGGCAAACGGAAATGTCGACAGCCGACCCCAGGCTGACTTGCAGGGCCCGAAGTCGAAGTCTCTTTTTGTAGGACCACCTGCAATGTGCTGATAAACGCACACACACACACACAGAAGAGAGAGAGAGAGGGAATGACTCTGTATCTGTGCGAGTTGATAAATGGAGACGCCGGCGCTACAAATACAGGCAAACAAATGTGTTACACTGAGAGAAAAATGGAAATGCTTAAGCATGGGAGAAAAAAGTATAAGGCCCACCGCACACAGACAGCGGAGCGGAGAGTAGCATATCAGCTTTGGAAAAACAAACGCACAGAGCACATAGCCCAAAAAGATACTTCAAAGTGCCAGTAGGAAATCACTGTGGTTAGAGCGAGACTACCATAACCCAAATGGATCCAGTGAGAAGCGAACAGCTAAAAAAAAAAAAAAAAAAGCAAAAAAAAAAAGAAAGAAAAAAAAAAAAAATAATAAATATTAAAAAAAAAACCCCCCAAAAAATTTTAAAAAAAAAAATCCAAAAAATACGAAAAAAAAAAAACCACCTTTTTTTTTTGATCACATCTGGGAAAAGCGCTGGGGTTGTATAAATATAAAAAAAAATTTTTTTCGGCCGGGAAAAAAAAAAAAGGAAAAGGGAAAAAAAAAAAAAAAAAAAAAAAAAAAAAACTAAAAATAATAAAAAAAGAGGTGTGGAAAAAGAAAAAAACCTCTCAAATACTCTTTTTCCATGGTTATTTTATTTTATTTTATTATTATTTATTTTAATTGTAGCTTCGTCTAAAAGACATAGCTACAATATAATAGAATATAAAGAGATACAAAATAAGGGGGTTCAAAAACATTAAGAGCAAATAAAAGAAACGCCTTCCGATCCGGTGGGGGTAATTTAGTTTGTCGGTATGACCAGCTACGCCCCTGCTCGCAGCAATAATGATCGGAAGGAATTTCAAAAAAAAATACTAGAAGCTATGCAAGTGCAAGAGTGTGAAGAATAAAAGACCTAAAGCCTTCGTCGGAAAGGTTACCACTGAGAAGAGGAAAGATACCATTGTAATCCCTACACAGAATGCGAAATGGACAGTTAGAAGCATATAAAGAAGAAGCAACAGGAAGCCTCAAGGGAATATAGTTTCGTGTTTGTCTTGAAGGGACATTAAAGTTCACGCGCCCGAGTAAGTACTCAGCGTCTATATTACCCTTTATAAGTTTGTTTAAAAACATTATACCTAACATAGTTCGTCTATGCTCAAGTGACGGTAAGTCTAAAAGCTTAAGTCTGGAAATATAAGGAGGAAGTCTCAACTGTGGGTCCCAACCCAGGTTGCGAAGAGCAAACAAAAGGAACTGTTTCTGGACAGATTCGATGCGTTTACACAGGGTAAGTGACTGAGGGTTCCAAATACACGAACCAAACTCCAAAATGGGTCTCACCAGGGATATAAACAAGAGCTTGGTCGTGTATGGATCATTGAACTCCTTAGACCAACGTTTAATAAAACCTAGCAAGCCCATAGCTTTGTTCACAGAAAGTTCAATGTGAGTGCCAAAAGAAAGTTTATGGTCTAGGGTAATACCCAGATCATGGAAAGATTCAACTCGTTCAAGTTGATAAGAATTCAATAAATAGTTCATCAGAAGAGGGGTTCTACGATAAAACGTCATAGATTTACATTTGTCCCTGTTTAAATGCAACAAATTGTAAGAGCACCACGTATAAATAGAATTCAAATCAACCTGAAGCAAAGCTGAATCGTTAGGCGAGTTATGGCTCAGAAATATTTTTAAGTCATCTGCATACATTAATGCACGAGAATGCTTAATTACATTAGGCAGGTCATTAATAAATAACACGAAGAGAAGAGGTCCAAGATGGCTACCCTGAGGAACTCCAGAGGTCACAAATACCGGATAAGAGGTGCAACTATTAAATACAACTTTCTGAGTTCTAGACTGGAGATAGGATTTTATCCAATTAAGAAGCCCCAGCGGAAATCCCAACAGACGCAATTTCAGAATCAGAAGACAATGAGGGACACTGTCGAAAGCCTTACTAAAATCGGTAAAAATAACATCTGTTTGTTCACCTTGAGTGAAACCATGAATCACAGAAGAAGTAAATTCTAGTAGGTTAGTAGTAATGGATCTGTTTTTAACGAATCCATGCTGGTTCGGTGATATAAAAGGAGAACAGGAATGTTGTAACTGAGATGTTATAAGCTGCTCAAAGAGTTTGGGTATTGCAGACAGTTTCGCAATGCCCCTGTAGTTAGAAATGTCAGACCGTGAACCCTTTTTATGTAAGGGAATAATGAAGGATTCTTTCCATGGAGATGGAAACTTAAACTGTTCAAGTGATTTGGAAAACAAGATGTGGATAGGGTAGGCAAGCAAGTCTGCGCATTGTTTTAGGATGCACGATGGCACATTATCTGGGCCAGGAAAAAGGTTAGGTTTTAATGAGAGTAAACCATTTAGGACAGAAGAAAAAGATATCGTGGGGCTGCGTATAAAATCATACGAAGAAATAGGATAAGAATAGCCATTGCTGGCATCGGACGATGAGTAGGTTGATTGAAAGAATTTAGCGAAGAGATTCGCAATATCAATATTAGACGAGGCATTTTCGTGTTTATAGAACAGGGAAGAAGGTAAGGTATTGGAACGACGTTTGGTATTAACGAACTGGTAAAAGCTCTTTGGATCGTTACAAAAATTACTCTGTACACGAGAGAGATAATTTTTATAGCATATACGATTTTGGGCTTGAAATTTTGCCCTAGCAGTAGAGTAGGAAAAGGCCGTTGCTTTTCCAGATCTTTTGTAAGTTTTAAATAGACGAGACTTCAAATTTTTTAAGTGTCTAAGGCTTGCACAAGTCCATGGAACGTTTTTCTGAGTGCTTCTTACAATTTCCTGAGGAATGGAGATATCAAAAAGCTTGTAGAGTTTAGAATAAAACAGATTGGTGGCAGCTTCAACACAATGAACTTGATTGAGAAATGACCAGTCAGTATTAAGCAACAAATTGTTCAAAAGATTGAAATCTGTTTTCCTAAAACAACGCCTAAGTAGCGCTTTAGTTGGCTCTACTTCTTTAGGTATGTCTGGAAGATCCAATTAAGATGTTATTCAGACTCAAACTTTATGAAGTGCTAGCTGAAACCCATTGTACGTTGCTACGCCCCCTTTAGACCTCCTATTTACCCGTCTACATTTGCCATCTCTCAACTCTTTATGCTAATCCATCTGTGAAGTCAAGGAAAATCGTGGAATTGTGCATTCCTTTTCAATATCCTTGCCCCTATCGTATTGTTCATTAGCTTTGTCACAATCAATCGGGTTCCATTCCACAGTTTCGGAGCATCGGATGACAGATCCAACTATAGGATGCAAGTGTTGAGTTTAGAAATTCATTTCGGACACCACTGCACTATGTAAAATGTAAAATTAGCTATACAGCTCCTCCAACGGGGCCAAGCCAAGCTTCTCTCAATCTCTTGGCGTGTTTGCTTTAAATTCTTCGCACAAGAGAAAGGGACCTACAGTTTAACGCCGAATCCGAACGGCAAAGTTGGAGAATTTGCATTTTCATGGCTAGATTACTTCACAGCTGAAAATTCAAAAAAAAAAAATTACATGAGATGTTCAGAGGCGGGATTTAATCGGTTAAAAGAAAGCTTCAATTTTTCTAAGTGTATCGCTCAGTGGGCGTCTTGAGGGCTCAGTTTTATTCGACATTATCAATGTTCTTCTTCTTCTTCTGCTGCTGCTGCTGCTGGCTTATTTGTCTTTGATGATCTGACCCCTCTCTGGTGTCTTTCCTGTTATGCGAAAGTATCCTGCTGTGTCCGTTTCTGGCTTTCATGTTTTATTTTGGTAGCTGCCACTGCGGCATGGCCATTCATAAACAAATCAAGTGGAAATATATAGTATGTTTGTCTTTGGGGGAGCTTTCTACATATTCCTTTCTCTTTTTGATTTGTTTTTTGGGGCGACAGTTAATGAACTTATATGTTCAAGTAACCCGATATCGAAATTGCAATACATCTCTAATTTATGCGTAGTTTCATATAAATTTTCAACCGTAAAAACCCACTCGAACAGACAACAAACAACAACAACAAACAGCGATTGAATAAGCTCCGAGTCAGCAGTAGCTAGCTGTTCCCGGATGGCTGGCGTCTCGACGGTGTTGGCTGATTAATCACAATCACAGATTAAGCGCCAGCCTACCAGACAGTTCGCGGGTGGGTAGGGGGTGGGTTTGGTACGGACCACGTGTCAAGGAAAATGAACTCACCCGACAGGGCATCACCAGCTCCAGCGGCAGCCAATTGCAGTTGTACCATGACCAGCAGGATGAGCAAATGGCTGCGATAACTCTTTTGATTTTTGGCAGTTGAAGACTTGCCGCTTGATTTGCCACACATTTTCAGACGACGACGTAGTTTCAGTTCCGCGAAAATCTGCATTAATTGTGAATATATATATAAATGGTTGGTTGGTTGTTTGCCTGGAACAAGAGAAAACATCAAGGAGGTTAGTTTAAAAATACAATTTCTCAAAATAACGCAAATATTGTTTAGAAATTGTGCAGGTGTTGCCATACATTCGAAGGGCAGGGAGCGAACTGATCTTTGCACTTGCCGCCTCAAAACTGTCTAAATCATTTTGTCGGTTTTTATGACCCTAAAATTCTGCGAATTGCCCAAGCGGAAAGGTCTTTGGTGTTGGACATTATTAGTTGAGATTTCTCTGCGTGTGCTCAGGTATGTGTGCTGCTCTTTGTTCTGCGTCGGCTCATAAAAATGTTAATGATTTCTCGACTGGCGCCAGCCAACAAAATATATTGTAATGCTTCTTGTTTGACTTATAATTAATTTCGATTTTTTATTATTATTTGTCTTGAGCGAAAAAACACACAAATCAAAATTCGCCAGCTTCAAATGTGCCGGCAGCAATGCGGATACAGCGCCGCACTGAAAGTGTTCCCTGACACACCCTAATGGTCCCTGCATTGACATGCACCGTCCGAGCGGACGAGATTGTCAAGCCAAATGCGGTGCTTGACCTAACAAATGTTATAACCAATTAAAAAAATATTGTCACAAAAAAATATATAAAAACTGATAAGGTACGGCATATGTACACACTTCTATGTACGTGTGTGTAGAATTCGTATGTACTTTGAATAATATGTTAAATTCTGCAATTGATAAGGCAGTCACTGGCGCCTCAGCTCAAACAAAAATCTGAACAAAATGCATGGCAACCAGGGGGGAAGCTGGTGAAAGGGACAGAGAGAGAGAGAGAAAGTAGATTAGCAGCAGTTAACTAGGACCTTGCAATTTGTGTAGTTTTTTTTGGAAAGGATTTCGATTTTTAATAATTTTCGAGCAGCTCGAGCTTCGAGGATTTGCCACAGAATCAGGATATGTAGTCAGGGAGTGAAATCTAAAAAGTCGAAATTTTTCTCGTAGATTTAATTTAAAAGCGGAAATTGTTTAAAATATACAGGCCTGTTCCCGTTTCCGAATCCGATTAATCGGAATTGATAAGAGTTGTAATTTCTAAGAAACGAAATCGAATTCGGTCGATTTTTTTTACCATCAAGAGGATCGATTGAAGGTAATTAGGATTTTGACGATAAAAGTCGAATAACACATTCGGTTTTTGGAAACAAGGATTCTTAAGAACTATTCTCTTGGATTCCGAGCATGATTTGATCGAAATCGATAACGGGAACAGGCCTGATTGTTAATGGAAGTCACTAGGGGAAATTCATAGGTCATAGGCAATGCAATGGTCACTTTTATGAATGCAATTTGTGTGGGGCTGGAGGTAGAAGCAGTGTCCTTATTTGACTACTTAGACATACTGCTATAACAACCCAACAAGCATTTGAAGATTAGAACTAGCACATTAAACCAGAGGATAATATTCATAGCCACAGACAGAGCTCCATGGACTGGAGGATTATACTCGCCGGCATATAAAGGTAGCTGGTAGGTTAGGTGACCACATAAGTAGTAACGGGAGCGGCGGGAGCAACGGAAGCTACCACAGCAAGCTGGAGGAGACACTACTATAATGGGCTGTAGAGACTGCAAAGGCTTAGGGTTGTTTGCCCGTGGGCTGTGGAGGCTACGGAGATTTGGACTTGGGTGGTGTGCACACATTGGGCAATTGGCACACAAACCATATCAAAGGGAGAGCCACCGAAAATGATTCTCCACCACTAGTGATGCAGCTGCCGGTATCGAAATGCTTTTTATTTTCCAGATTCCATAAAAATGGTTGCGACTCGCCTACTTTGATCAGCTCTACTTGATTTCTGTTGTTCCAGATAGCTGCTATATGTAAGACTAGCTCACATTACCCGTCCTTGCCAGGTGGGTTTAAATTTGGTTAGTAATTTCAGAAATTAAAGTCAACATTTTCTTTTAATTTTACCAATAAAAATTAAAAAACACTTCTTCCCATTGTATGATTCGAACTCGTTTCCGACACAACCAGTACCGCTGGGCTATCTGGTTCGATAATGGTACGTTTTGAGAAAAGTTTAATAAATGGTACTTGGTTTGTGGGAAAACCCTTTTCGACGATAGATTTATTAAAGAAAACAACTCTTCTCGCTTGGAAATCAAACGCAGTGAAAGGAGATCTGAAATTTCAGCTCGAAGAGGTCCAAAACTGAGGAAAAAACCAAAAAAAGTTTGTGTGTTCGAATGCTGGCCTGACTCGAGTGAAGTTTTTTTTTTTGTTATTAAAATGTATTTTTTGATATGAAACATCTTTCATTTCGGTACGGAAGATTTCAGTAGGAGTAAAATTTGATATCAGCGTCACGTGACGTTGCAGCACTGCGCTGAGGTCATGCATATATTATTTTGTTGTTGTTGGGAAAAAGGAGTGAAAGAGAGTGGAAAGAGGAGGGAGTGGTGAAAGTGGTGGGAAAGTGGTGTGAAAGTGGTGGAAAGTGGAGGGTGATAAGTGGGGGTGACATAACAGCGTCTGAACAAAGACTAAACAGTGTCTAATCAGTGACTGAACAGTGACTTCACAGTGACGAAACACTAACTTGACGTGACTTAACAGTGACTTGACAGTGACTAATCACTGACTGGGCAGTGACTTGACAATGACTAAACAGTGACTAAACAATGACTTAGCAGTGACTTGAAAGTGACTAAACAGTGATTTAACAGTGGCTTAACATTGACTTGACTGTGAATCGTGTCTGTTCGACTAAACAGTGACCAAACAGTGACTTTACGGTGACTAAACTGTGACTTGACAGTGATTAAACAGACATTGATTTTGTTGTTGGTATTTCTACTTCCTGTTTTCTTATTTTTTGAACTATTGTCATTGTGGATTTTTATACCATTGAGAGAGCTTGTGATATTGAAATTAAGCCCTTAAATTTAGCATCATGTTTCACATCAAAGCCTCGTAAGTGTTAATGTCACTCACACCCTTTTTTTTATTCTTCGATATCAAGAAAACACACTTCTAATAAATATTTTGAGCATTTAAACTTTTCTTTCGTTTTGGAGAGCAATGGGAGCTCCATTGAGGAAATGCTTTCTTAGCACAACGTCCGATCACTATAGGAAGCTATTGTGAAATTGTGAAATTCCTAACTATTACGGATTTTGCTGTAGTTTGATGATCACATTCAATGTTTGATCACTTTATGTATGTCAGATAGTCATCGATTTTACACTGTTATTTGTTAGTTTATGTTACGGATAGCTCTATGTAGAAGATGTGAAATCGGCCCTTAGTGTTCTTTGCTTTAATTTTATTCATAGTGTGCTTAAATTTCAAAGCTACCTCTGACAATTATCAAACAAATTTCATAAATTCCACACCCCCTTGTACAATTTATTAGCTTTTTTCGAGAAAACGAGTTGGCAGGTCCATGCTTATTGTCGTAGCGTGTTGGTTGCTCTGTACCCGCTCTGACAAATTTCAAGAGCCGATTTTTCTGAGCTATGTAATTGGATGGGCTCCGACAAAATTTTGAGCGTCTGAGTACGTAGCTTTAAAGTTACATTTTCTAACTTTCACACAGCTGGAGTCAGAAATGTTAAGCTTTGAACAAATATAATGCATCACAACGTCTTCCGGCTAAATCAATTCGACTGTTGCTGCTGTTCAGTCGAGCACTTTGGATACGTGCCCCAATATCATGATACCTCAAATTGGCTTCTATGATGCCGCATCACTCGAGTTCAGCAGGAAGATTATTTCAAATAATTATACTTGATCAGGGAGCAAGTTGTTCGTCCCAACATGGCCATTGTTTATAGGGTCGGCTGTTACATAGATTTCCACAAATCCCTGCCAGAAAGTATAGCTAATTTCTAACTTCTAAGTTGTAAATTTGTATCTCATTCGGGGCACACAATCAACTGTCCATGCAATGGGATTTTAATAGCTGACTTTTATTGAACGACCGGGACCGCGTCGAGTGTTTTGTGTGGCCCATACGGACCTAATTCAGCTCAGGTCCTTGGGCTGGGCCCACACGTCAATGCTGAAGACAGCTAATAGCTTTGTTTTGTGTGTGGCTTGATTATGTCGTCGTTGCAGTTCCAACTTGGCCTCTCTTTGCCCTTCGTTTGGGCCATTGTCAAGAGTTGTCGCCGCTGTCTGCTGCCTGCTGCCTGCTGCTGTCTTCATCTGCAGTTGAAATTGTTACCAATAAATGTTGACTTCGAATTTCGAACGTTTCGTGGCCGGAGGGTTTTTACATTTTGACAAATGTGCGTGTTTTTTTTTAGCCTTCTCATTGTTTGTGTGGCAGAAAACTGACTTCAATATGCAAATACATTGAAATTAGTTTGCCTCGATCGATGTTGACTGTTGGAAGAGTTGGAGTCGTGTCTTGTAGTTGTTTTGTGGAATTTGCATGATTTTGCAAAAGCTTTTTTGTTTTTTATGCTGGCGCCATTTGCTTGGGATTACGACTGATCTTGGGCTTAATGGCCAAGGCAGAACTCCAAACATTCCGCTGTTAATTGAATTAAGGCGGCCAACGTCAACCTGGACGTAATTGGCAACGGCAACGGCAACGGCCTAATGGGCAAGATTTTTAAGTGGAAGTGTGTGATAAGCCCATCCACCTACCTACCTACCTACCTAGCCAAGTCTAGACAATGTCTGCGTCTGCGTGCCATGCGTAACGTAACCGTAACCCTTTTGGTCTTTCGGTTGAGGTTCAGGCAATTTGTTGCACTCCCTTTTGAGCTGCAACCCACCTTAATTGCTCGTTGACGCCATGTCGGCATTAGAATCCAAACCGCAGTCTGGTCGGTCGCAAACCTATAATCAGTGACCGAGGGCCGCCAGCGATTTTAATTGGCACGACATCGTCAACGCTGGGGGGCGGCCAATTATAAGTAGGCACACACACACACACACACAACATCTCAGTCGTATATAGCAACTTGTCTTGGCTAATTTTAGATCCACCTTAAGCCCACTCTGCATGACAATTTCTGTCAACGTTGGCCCACTCGAACGCACATTAACCCCCAAGAACCAGCACCCAAAAACTTGATATTCGGAAATTGCGCACACACACTCAAGTGTGTTGTGTGTGGTGGCCCCCACGATAAGCCTGTCAAGAACCCTACAGAAACTATCGTGCCATTTCAATGGCAACCAACAAAACAAAAAGTGCGTAGTTCTCATTGATTGCTCCGTGACATTGAGACGAAAACAAAACGAATATTACAAAACTCTCAAGTTGGATTAAATGTCAGCCACAGATGACGAAACCAAACGCTATCACCAATCCAGCATCTTGCTGGCCTTTTGCAGTAATGGGTGACAATTTTTAACAAAAATTGTACGGACTTTTTGCCACATCTTAAGGGAGAGAATGTCAGCGTTGGGACTTTGGAGGCAGATGAAGGCAATGTTTAAGGAAACCCGCCTTAAAGTTTAAAGCTTTACCTTGAACCAAATGAATCGAACTAAGAATACCTATGGAATTTGGATACCGCATAAATTGATAGAAATTCCCCCTACTAAGCATTTCAATATCCACGATTCTTTGCTTAAACGTCACGCAGATGATGCGATTTTGAACAGGGGATGAAAGGGGATCTGTGGTTCACCTTTACGTTTAGCAAAAGTGGTCATAGAGTAAAAGACATCAACCAGTTTACACCATGTTATACGATATTCTAAGTCGGCCTAGTTTCTATGATTCCAAGATATGAACTGATGATCCGTTTTAGCGAACTGACATTGACTCTAACTTTATCTATACATTTTTGTTTTCAATGTTATAGCTCCCAAACTTTTTAATTTTTTTAATTTAGGTATAAACTCTAGGCATTCATTTTCAGTATAGCTTGGAAAAACTTTGCGATTACCGTTTGGGAGGGGGGTTTAAAAATGAGAGAAAATAAGTGACAAACATCAACACTCTCATGCAAAAATTAACCGTTGTGTTTCATTTTCGATTTGCGCGAGGTGCATAAATATAGCCGCACTGTTTAATTTTCGTATTTGGGGTTGCTGGCGGCGATATTATTTGCGTGCACTTGGTTGAGTAACTATTAGTAATAGATTTTTAAATATGCCAAGTGGGCCAGTGCTGTCAGATGTCGAGAAAGGCCAAATTTGGGCGCTCAAAAGTTGAGAATTGCTCATTTCGTGAAATTGACTGAAAAATTGGACAATCCCAGTGTGCACGACCAAAGTTTTATACCCTTGCAAAATGTTTTAATACATCAGGTTTAAGAACGCCAGCATTAAAACAAACAATTTTAAATAAAACCCACTTTCGACCGTTTTCCTTTCAACTTTTAATTTTATCATCCTTCCCAACAAAAAATATGGGAGAGTATTTAATATTATTAATCGCAAAAAGACATTTAATAAAAAAAAACCCCCAACCCATTTTCGCCGATAGTTCCTATAGCTGTAAAAGATTAGTCTCCGATCGGTCGCCCTGTCACGGTGTCCGCTAAAGAGGTTAAATGGATGTACCCGTCACGTAAAAAAAACCGGAAGACAAAAGACGGACGGACAAAGCTCAATCGACTCAGCTCGTCACCCTGATCATATTAGTTTATAGGGTCAGATATTATGCGTCGGGCAAAATGAAATACCCTTTGCAAGGGTAATAACCGGTTTCCCGCCGATAAAAGACCGCTAATGAATTAGCGGCTGAATGTGGCCTAAAAGTGACTCGCTGGACCGTTGCAAGTTCTTTAAAGAACTCTGAAAACAAGTGCGACAAAAATTGAAGGTTGCACCAAAGGTTACTGGACCGCCAAAAGGAAGCCCGGGTGAAATTCGCCAGAGATAACGTGGCAAATGACTGGACAAAAGTAAAAAGTTTTTACAGAGCAATGCAAATACTAATTCATTTTTCCAGATCATTTTCTCGCATAAGAAAAAGTATAATTTGGATTTTTCTGATGGGATTTCGCACTATTGGAGGGATTTGAGGAAGGAACACCTGTACGTTTCTAAGAGAAATTTTGGAGGAGGATCATTGAAGATTTGAGCTGTGTTTTGCGAGTGTGGAAGCTTGGTGCTGGCATTTCCAAGCACTCATATGAACTCCATAGAGTACGTGAACATTTTGCATTTTCTAAAAAGGCAACCGGAATGCACGCAACACAAGGCACCAATGTTGGGTTTTGGAGTGGCGGTGGAAAACCTTGGGAGGTTGGCTGTCCGAAGGATTAATGTTCAAAACCAAAGTACAATAGTAACTAAGGAGTCCAAATTGACAATAAAAAAAAAAAAAAAAAAGGAATGAAAGAAACTGGTTTAGAAAGTATACAATAGGATCTGTGAGATTAAATAGTTAAAGAAGGTTACACTCATTAATAAAGGAATAAAAATAAATTAATTATTTAACATTTTTCTACAGTTTTTAAATTTAGTAAAGTGACTATAGTTATGCACCCTCGAGGAAAATCGAAAATGAAACATTACGGTTAATTTTTGCACTGAGAGTGTTCTATTCTCCATTTTTAAAGTTCTTTCAAACGGTAATCGCAAAGTTTTTTCCAGCTCTTCTTTTTCTATGCGTGCACTGAAAAATCAAGGTGCGGCTATAGTGTTGCACCAGAGTTTAGCATATAGCTTCCATAGGAACGATCGGTCGAAAACGTAGTTTTAGTGAGAAAACCTTTTTTTTTTTTTATGGTAGAGTCTTTATACTTTCCAGTTACCTGTTTCAGCACAATTTTGGAAAGTTTGATTCAAATCGCATATAATAAACTGTTAGGCATCTGTTAATATCTTGTTTATTATTTTATTATCTCTAGCGAGCAGCATTTCAAGAAATTTTTTTATTATTTCCCCTAGTCACAAATGCGCTCGTTTTGCGATCCGAAATGACTTTGTAATAAGATCTTGAAAGAATCGTTTGTGCCTCATTTATGAAGACGTTCCAAACCAGCCATCATAATTGTTTGATTTGCTTATAACTCGACTATGGCTCATCTTATCTTCACCATTTCTTTGGCGGATCGATAAATAATCTTGATTACTAAATATCTCTAGAAGGTACGAACCATCTATCTACAAAACTGTGGGAGATATGACAATTTTTTCCAAATTGCGGGGGCGTTAGGGGGAGTGGCAAAAATTGAAAGTAAACTTCATCTGCCTGCAAGTATAACAAGTATATGTCCCATACATGTCAAAACTCTATCTCTTACCATCTCTGAGATTTGTGCGTTTATACCAAAGAGCGAGGCCAAAAAGTGAGAGAGTATTGGTGTGCGAAAATAAAACGCCGAGAATTTGCTTCGACCTAATCGCTTCGAACTCTGGCGAGCGAATAACGGCTTTCTGGTCTTTTGATCTCAGCTTTGGCAAGCGTTCGGGTCGTGTACTTGTGAATAGCGAAATGTTTTCGCCCCTTGGGAGGAACCAGTGGCCATCGCTGGATTATACAGACGGATGCTCAGAAATAAATCCTTCTCCCTGTTACATACTTTTGCTTAAGCTTAATCTACTCTGTGTGCTTTTTGGTATCTCCAATATCTTGGAATCTTCTTCTATAAATTTCGGCCAAGCTAAAGTTAACATTTTCCTCCCGCCCATTTCTTTGGGCGCCCTCAACTTTTGTCGATCAATGCTCGATTAATTTTCATTTATTTCTCGGTCTATTCCATGATTAATAAACTTTAACATTGTTGAAATTTGAGTATTATTAGCAAATTTACCGCAAAATCTAAAAATAGCTTATAACAATTAATTGAAGCACAGACAGAGACAGAGGCAGAGGGGCAGGGGCAGAGTCGGGTTGGCTGGGTTAAGGTCTTTGTGTGGATTTTACGAAAAATTTGAAACAATTTTTTATTGTGCAATTATTTAGGCGAAAGTTAATCAAAAATATTTTTTGTTGTTTTTGAGACCAAACCGGATTTATGAACCCCCCTCTCTATCTATCTGTCTCTTTCGCTCCCTGGGTATAGCTGTAAACAATTTTTTTTAGACAATATATGGGAATTCCAGCGTGTGACGTGCCAAACCCGAAATCGGGTTGTTGTTGTTGTTGTTGTTGCTGCTGCTGCTGGTGCTTCTGGCACATTTGTTTAATGACAATGCACAAAACAAAACACAAAAAGTAGCTCTTTTTAAATTATGCACAAAAATGCTTAACATTTCCATAGAAAAATTGACTGGCCGGTAACAATTTACTACCGATATTTATTTGGCATTTCGCTGGAACAAGTTTTCCATTTTGATTGTTTAACTATTCTGTGACGTCGACAGCAAATTTATTGATTAACACGCAAATGCGAATTGTTTGCATATTTTCAAACTCAAACTCTTGGACGGGGCAGATACAGGTACAGGTGGCTAGAGGATGGGCGCCAGCCAGACAGTGAGCCAGACAGACAACGAAATTGGATATGGCCATAAAAACATACAAAACAAAACGAAACAAATACAAATTATTACTTAAATAAAAATTCTTTGGAAATGAATCAGTTTGTGGTGCAAGCTTCCGTTTGGTGGGATGCCGATGCCTCTCTTCTCGGTTCGTTGCCAGAGTCTTTCGTTCTGTAATGTCGCGTCAGTTTGCTAGATCGGTTATCGCGCTTAATGTGCCTGTTAATTCACATTGATGTGCTCATATATCTTTCCACTACTAATTCAATGTTCGACTTTGACATGCCAGGCACACTAAGCACAGCGAAGCTGGAGAGCAACAACTCGGATTGGAAAACGTGTCTCTGGTGGGACCCAGAGAGACAGGGCAACTGCACTTGGTTGACTTGTTTTTCTTGGCTAGATTTTATTTGGTATTTATTTGGGTCTCGTCGATGTGTTAATTCAATTACAAGCGAACAATAATGGTCAACTATTTCTGTGCCGTTTGGCCAGAGTGTCGTGCTCCAAATACAAGTGTCAAGCTGTAGCTAATGAGTAGAGATGATGATGAGATGAGTTTTGTGGAAAATCTAATGTAAGTTAGGAGTTAAATCTACAATTTTCAATGCTTTGAGATCTTGGAATTCTTGAATCAGATAAGTCTAAGTAAAGGTAAGATAATGGTTCGCTGATTACTTACTACATTCAAAGTTCAAACAGTCTCCCTTTAAAATGGTGGTTGATAATGAAAACTTTTCACAAATTCGAACCGATTTCACATCATCTAAATAGCCCCAGCTGTGACAGATAGCAGAGTAAATTTTCTTATCAGCCATCAAACTGCCAGCAGTAATCTTCTCCTCTAGGTCTTACCATATCTAAAATCGTTGATCTTTCACACAAACAGACAATCAGGTATGGACCCACAGATATTTAACACACGGTATAAGGTAGTTGTCGAAAATATTATCGATATATCGAAATATCGATATTTTTGGCCAAAATTAATAATATCATTATCGAATATTTTTGCGGAGGCGATATATCGGATATCGAATATTTTTAGTGTTTCTTTTCGTGTTGGATAGCCTTCTGATCACCTGTTGCGAATAACTGTTTCTTGTGATGTGGTCATGTAGAGCAAAATATTTAAAAGTTATTTTTATTAAAGTTGAACAAAACGCAGTGCAATAAAATACAAGGACCAGTGCAAAAACATATAGCGAATATTACCTAAGCAACAATTTGCCATGTGTCGTATAATTTTGATACACTTTCAAAGACATGACAAGAATCGAACTTTTTGCTTTTTTACCACTACTTGAAAAAGCGAGATGCAATCAGAGTTTTTTAAAGAAGTATCAGATTTTCAGCAGAATTCATTTTTAAACTTTCTTCTAATAATACTTGATTTCTCGGGTAAAATGACAAATAGAATTTGCGGGGGATGCCGGATATTTTGGCGCAGGAGTGTTTATGACATGTAAAAATAAATATCTTTTGTATGAGTGTGTGTGCTGTCAAGTCGTTTCTGAGCAGAATCCGAAACGATCATCAGCTCCGCGGCTTTATTAAGATAGTCGGTTGTGGTGTGGAAGTTTATGTAGGCTTTTATGCGTAGGTCGAATGCTCATGATTTGGTAGAGTTACCAATGAAACAGCTGTTACAACCCCTTCGTGGTGGGTGTTGTTGTTTTGTCTTATCTTTGTTAATTTAACATTAAATCTATATTTTTTAATATGAGAAAGTGTTGTTATTACGCGTCAAATGACTTCTCAATTACCTGCCTTTGTTAAGATCTCGGGATTTTATTGAAAAATATCGATAATATCGATAATATCTAATATTATCCATTAAAAATAGGTATATGAAGGGGGGGATCATGAAGTTGTGCAAATGTATGTAACAGGGAGAAGGAAACATTTCCGACCCTATCTCTATAAATATAAAAGAGAGTGTCCTGACTGACTGATTCACTGATTCACTGATTGGCAATCATCGCACAGCCTAAACGGTAAGAGATAGAAAGCTGAAATTTGGACAGGAGTTTCTGTTAGTGGTGAAAGTGCGTACTAAGACGGGGTTTTGGAAAACTCCACCCGGAAAAGTCGGAAAAGCGTCGGAAAAGTTTGTATGGGAAATATGTTATTTTTCATCCGATTGACTTGAAACTTGGTTTGTAAGCATAGTAAGCGAAATAATTCGAGACGTGTTTTCCCGATTTTGGAAAATCCGCCCACGAGGAAAATGGCCGGAAAATTTTGCATGAAAAATTATTTTTCATCCGATTGGCTTGAAACTCGGTTTGTAGGGATAGAATACGAAATACAATAGTTTGAAATGTGATTTTCTGATGTTGATAAATTTGACCCAACAGTCGGAAAATTCCCGGAAAACTCTGCATGAAAAAATTTGCAGGACAGAATTCGATATAATTTGAAGTGTGATTTTGCCATGTCGGAAAATCCGCATTGGCGCGAAAATGCCCGGAAAATTCTACATGCAAAATAGCTATTTTCCATCCGATTAACTTGAAACTCGGTCAGGTCAAAATGAGAATTCATTTGTGTTTTCATTTTCTGATGTTGGAAATAACGTCGGTATGCCCACTGGGAAGTGAATGGGATGTGGGTGGGAAGTGGGTGGTAAGTGGTTGTGAAGTGGGTGGAATGTGGCGGGAAAAGGGAGGGATGTGGGAGGGAAGTGGGAGGGATCTGGGCGGGAAGTGGGTGGAATGTAGGTGGGAGGTGGGTGGTCAGTGGGCGCGAAGTGGGTTGGAAGTGGGTGGGAAATGGGAGGGATATGGGTGGGATGTGGGTGGAAAGTAGGTGGGAAGTGGGTGGAAATTGTGTAAGAAGTGGATGGGTAGTGGGTGGGGTGTATAGAAAAAATTAATTTAAAATTTTTCAAATTTGGTAAATATTTCACTCTCACGATTCACTTCAAACTGATTCTGATATTGGTTCTATACTGTTCAAGGCGCAGCGAAGCGCGTCGGGTTATTTGCTAGTAAAGTATATATATTCTTGATCAGCATATTTTATCTTTGGCCGTATATCTATCTGTTCTGAAAAGCGCAACATGATCCGATCAAAAACACCAAAGTTATTCACTAAACAAAATTTGTTTGAGTCCACTTTTTTGATGACATTTGATTGTAAATCACCTTCATTTCTGTACGCATTTTCTTTTCTTTTTTTCGGTCAAGCCCATGTAATATACTCTGTACCTGGAGTAGCTGCGCTGCGTCGTGTAGAAACAATCGAGGGCAATGGTGGTGTGCGTTGAGATGCCATTACATTCGTGCTTAGAGCAAGGTTATGGGTTCGAGTCCCAGTTGAGCCCTTAAATTTGTATATTTCTTTGTTATTCAGAATTTTTTTAATATGCCAAAATTGGTGAGGGTCTTGAAGTGTTGTTTAAGGATGTCCTATGGAATATGAAAAATTATAATATAAATCGACAAAAACTATGCTAAGTCTAAAGTCTAAACATCTTTAAAGTAACACAATTCAATCATACAAAATGTTTTGTTTCTTCAGTTTTCAATTTAAACTTTACTAAAGAATTGTGATTCCTACAGCTGACTCTTTTCACCTCTCTCTCTCTCTCTTTCTCTTTCGCTGTGCAACCAGATTACTAATACGCCGTGTTGTGCAACATTGTGCGCAATTATTTACTGGTTGCAACAATTTGCTTAATGCAGCCAGACAAAATGGCGTCAGTGTACACACACACACACAAGTTGGCTTAAACTGCATTATGTGCGTGCCATTTGGCTTGACAAGCTCTACAACAACTGCAATTCATAAGCCAAACAAACAGAATATAAACATTTGTTTACAATATTTATTTATTTACTAACGCGTTCTTATTACCCTCGGAGTCTCTGACATTGTCGGCCACATTTGGCATAACAAGGAAAACAAATAAGCGGGCAATCACAAAAAAATATACATATGTATAATACTTATATGCTTGATAAGGCTGAAGCCCGACCAAAGTCCAAAATGTTGATATTTATTTAGGTGTTGCAAATAGAAAATAGAAATTATGCAAATGTGTTGCATACAAAAAACTATGCTGGCATTTTAGATGGCATTTTGCTTTTAGTTTTTGTGTACCCTTTGTCATTGAAATGTACGTATGTAAATGTCTTAATGTGCATTTATGTAATTCGTATGCAAAAATCTATGAAAAACAGTCATAAAAATGGAAGCAAAAATCTGTGATAATCAGATGTTAATTTCAAATCAGCGCCGCTGCTGCCGTTGTTGATGTCGAAGAGTCAACCATCTCATAAACATACTAATTTATGTAGGTGCGTGTGTCCCGTAGTTGTCAAGCATATTTCAATATAAATAATAATTTGAAAAATTGAAAATTATTCAGTTTACAAAATCCTTTATAACTATTTATTAAGAAAAGTAGATCATTTTCAATCAGTTTCATTGTGGTGGAGACTCCAGGAAAATCCTTCAGAGGCTACTAATATTTAGCTGGATTTTACTTTCAAAAAACATTATTCTTCAAAAAAATATCCAGAAATCTGTAACCAAACCAGAGAAAGCCATGTACAGAAAGGAAAAAAAACTATTTAGAAAATAGGTTCAATTTTAAATAAGTACAAGATGTTTGTCAAAATTTTTGACAACAAACGTTTCAAATGTTCTTGGAAGGAATAAGTAAAGTACTCAATCGGATAATATTTGCCAACACCAATATTGTCAATATTTTTTCGATATATCGATATTTTAGTTGGACGATAAGGGTTATTGCGATACGATATTCTTTAGACCATTATAGGCGATAATCGATATTTTGGCGATAACTGCAATGCTGTAGGAGACCAGCCAACGTAGTGGACTGCTTTAGGTCCAGCGCTGTGTACAGTATTTAATATAAGCTATGTCACATTTGAGGTCCCATTTAAGGACAGTAACTAAAGATAACTATTTCACAACGGGTACTATAGAAAATGGACCGAAGTACAAAGAAATTACTGCAGCCATTTTGTATATGTTATGAAAAGATAATTTACCGGTTCGATGCGTGGAGAAGTATGGCTGCTATAAATTTTTCGCACAAGAGAAAGGGACCTACAGTTTAACGCCGGATCGAACGGCAAAGTTTGAGAAATTGCTTTTTCGCAGCTGGATTACTTCACAGCTGGCGCCACTAAGCTGGTGAAAGGTATTGTGTAAAAAGCTGTTACTTCTAAAGAAAGAAAAAAATCTTTTATTATTAGATGTTCAGGGCGGGATCGACCCACGACCTCCCGCCCAACAGTCAAGCACACTAACCACTGGGCCACAGATGGGTCGACAAAGTACTACAGTGAAAAAGATAAAATATTTCAGAAACTAAGTCGCTTATATCTTAAAGGATGTCCTATCAAACGGCCACTAGCAATGGTCATTAGTAGTTTTATGGTGTAGACGATCTTAAATAACATTTAAATTTTTTTTAAGATTTAGAAAATAACGATATTATCGATATATGGATGATTTTAGGGCTCGATATACATATCAAATATCGATATTAAAAATTTTGTTTCTTGATATTACACAGGCCAACAAAATGATCAACTTTGTGAGGTGCAGCCTATTGACTTAAAAATATGATAAGTTGCTCTTACTGATCTGAAACTGGTTTTGGTTTGAAGCTCCATCAGCTCTTGTTTCCAAGATATGGCGGAAACACGAAAAAGTTGAATTTTGGCACTCAAGGATTTATGGAGGCCACACTGAGGCATAAATATGTGGAGTTTATGAGCAATTTGCGATAAAGTACATAACAATTGCATTTTAAAAATAAGGCGCTTTATAAGTTCATCCAGGAAGTGTCTAGTTTGGCCTTTAAAACAGACATCTTTTGATTTATTATTTTTATCCAAATAAATCATCCCTTTAGTAGCGCGGTTAATTGATAACTATTTTCGCCAACTGAGCATACTGCCAAACATATCATCTAATTTTGTGATTTTATACATTCAAATCGTTTATTTGGCAAAGTTATAGCATGTTAAAACAAGAGGCTACTTGATTAGGCATAAATTGTTATATTTTGACATGAGGATAAATTCTTTTGGAACCAAGGCGCCTTTTTCACAGTTCCTAAAAATTTTTTTGTCAACCTCGTTTTCCTCCCGTAAATTTAAATATGTCTTCTCGTCATTAACAGGCTATTTCTTTGCCAAATAAACTGATGTAAATCAAGCCCCAAGGCTGATAGGACGAAATCCAATGATACTTTTTATTCATTTAAATCAATATAAGCATAATCAGATAAATAGACCTGCACAAAAACACTGTTGGGCAATTTATCGATACTGATATTTGTGAAATATTGACAACCCTAGTTTCGGTAGAGAGATTGTGAGCTGGGTCGCTTTTGATCTCGCCTTTTCGAAGGGAAAGTAAAATAGTGACGAGAAACATCGCTCATGTTAAGAATGTTCCTATAACAGTGAAGCAAAAGGAAAAGCCAGACTACAGACGACTCTCACGGAAAGGATTCCGTGCCGGAAAACAAAGAAGGGATGTAGTATCTGGCACTAACAAGGCGGCCATGAAATGGAGCTGTCATTCCATGAATTCGATCTGTGTGGAAATGTTGACCCTATGAACAATATATTTTCTTGATCAAAAATAAAATACGTCCGTCTTTCTGTCTGTTTCTACGCAAACTTGTCTCTCAGTTTTGAAGCTATTGTGCTGAAATTTTGCACAAAGTCTGCACGCTGCTAATAAGTCGGAACCTACCGGATCGGATGACTATATCTGATAGCTGCCATAGGAACCATTAGTCGAAAAATGGGTCTTTGTAGAGAAAAACTCTTTCGTTTTTCAATGCTAGTGTCCCAAACTCGGTATATACTAATATTATATGCTTTCAAACAGTTTTGCATAATTCGGTCGAAATCGGATGACGTTATAGCTGACATATAGTAACCATCTGAGGAAAATGGGTCTTGGAGAGAAAAACTTATTAATTTTAATGTTAGTGTCAAGTTCGCTTTAAGTAAAAATAATTTTTTCACTTTTCTACTTTCATATTTGCAATGAAAAGAGAAAAAATCCAATATAATACAACTTGATTCAGTCAAGGTCAGATAGACATACATAGCTTCTTTTCAGACAATGGTGAAATGGTATCTGTCATAAGAACCCCAATCTCTTCTCTATCTTAACCGTACAAATTCCGAATACTTTGGAACGCGCGCGTACGCACACGCCGCACAGTCTGGGCCAGCAGGCGGGCAAAAGTCTATTTTTATGTCTTATCAGAGGAATTTTCATTGGCGTTGTGTTTGGTTTTTGTAAATATTAATTAGTTTGTTTGATTGCAGACTAAACAACACACACACACAGGCAGACAAAAGAGGTAAATTGGCTCGGTTTGCGTGCCATGGCGAAATTATCATACACAACAACAAGTGCAGAGTATCTCTCGGCTGGGGTGACGCAGCCAAATCGCGTCGGGCCTGTTGTGGGGGCTGGTGAAATTGCAATTGCCAGACGTAGACGTAGCGAACCTGCGCCCTGGCGATGACGCATGGTAGTAGATAGTTAGAGCCGGAGGAACATATGGCGACACACACACACACAACAGAAGCTGGGGCTGACGTCATTGGGCATTAGAAACTACCCCCAAATGCGTGTCAAAGCTGTCGCAAAGACTTTGGACTCGCCAGCAGCTGCAGCAGCAGCTACTGTCCCACATCCCACGCAGGCAATTAAGAGCGCGCCCGGGCTATTGGGTTACACTTAAACTTCAGTTTTTCAGTTTTTTTTTATAGTCAGCATTTAAAAATTATTTATTGGAAGCAACAGTCGGCGAGGGCAGCAGTCGGCACGAGTGGTGTCTGCTGTGGTCCAGGCAGAAAGCATATCAAATTCTCTTTTTTTTTTTTTTTGGATTTTGTCTGGGTTTTTTGCCAAAACGAAACGAAACGAGCCAAGCCGGCCCAGGCGAACGCGTTTGGAGCTAGCTTGGCGACAGCAATTTACCTTTAAAAAGTAGTCGCTCCAACAACAACAACAACAACACAAGTACCCCCCCAGTGTCCGAGTGCCGAGTGTCTATAAATAAAAGCCAAGCAGAGCCAAAAGCCGTGCCATAAATCATCAGAAGACACACGAGTGTCGAGTTATTATGCGATCATATTTTAATTGCCGGATTATTATTATGCAGGCCAGGCCACAGAAACCAAGGCAGACGCGGCCGAGACCCAAGTGGAGACAAAGATGATGCAGCCACACAACAACTGTCCGGCAAACAAACAAAACACCTGCAGTTTGTTGTTTGTTGATTGCAGATCACAGTTCGTGGCTGACCGCAGACCGCCTGGCTCTATGCTTGGACAGGTGCGTGCCCGCCAATATGCCGACCGAAGTGAGAGCGCAACAAAAAAAAAAAATGAAGTAGGAGAAGTTTTTGTTATCAATCCAACGAAAATTTAATGCTCTGTCAAACCAAAATAATCACTAAAAGGGGCGGGAAGAATGGTAGGATTCTTGCCCCTAAGGCAACTGGTGACTTGACTTTTTATAGGTCCGAACATTTTAAGCAAATAAACTCGGTAGCTTGGTACAAGCCCTTGAGTTATAACTAGACAGCGGATTTTATGCAACTTTTTAAATAAAGGCAGATTGAGGTGAAAATTTGGATTTATACTAATTAAATAACGCACTTTCCATTGAAAACTGCATATCCAATATATGCAAATTTTGCTTATTTTGCATATGAACATTTTCTTATAGGCATTTATTGGTCCAACACCGCATAATTCGGCAAAATTTCATATGAGTATTTAAAAAACCGCAGGCGTTAGCAAATGAAAGGTATAGTGAACGTTCTAATACATTGGCAAATTTTTAAATTTTTCATAAGAGCTTAAAATATTATGAACATTTAATAGACGGCAATATGTAGTAAACGAGTAAATACTGTAAAGGAACAAATGGTCAAAAAAATCGCGAAATATCAACAATTAACATTTTAGTTTCTTAAGTATCATAAAGACGCGTGGCCAAGAATATCAACGGACCGAAGATAATCGTGAAGATTGAATAGATGGCAATTGAAGACGCGTAAATAAGAGGTGTAGACTGAGACCGCGAAATTTGTCAAATTTTATTTGAGTACTTATGAAAGCGCAGGCGTTAATAAATAAGAGGCGTAGATTGAATAGTCCAAAAATTTCTTATGACCTAATATTATTATGAAGATTTTATGGATGGCAATGTAGACGGGTAAATAGGAGATGTAGATGGAACGGGCTAAAAGAATCACGAAATTTGCAAATTCTTCGTATATGATAAAAAATAATTTGAAGAACTTAAAAGACGGCAATAGTAAACAAAAAAAGTCACGGTGAAGGGAGTTAGCTACGAATACGAGAAATGTACCATTGTTCAAGTCTTTGCAAGCACTATGAAATTAGGACATAAACGGTATATTCATAACTTTTAAAATATAAATTTTTTTTAACTGTTATTTTATAATTTTTGTATAAAAAATTTTTTATAACAGTTATTTTGACAAAAAAATCTATTATAACTGTTATTTGTCAACGTTTATTTTTAAAATCACAAAATAACAGTTATTTTGCAACTTTTATTTTAAAAGTTAAAAATAAACGTTGAATCGCAATATTTGCGAAGTTATGCAAGCTATTGGGACATAAAGTTGCGTATGCACGTACCTTGAGTCCTACTACCACCATGCCGATTTTGGTTCAAGTCGGATGACTATTACACATACCTGAACTAAGAACAAATTGTCGCTTATATGCAATCCAATGATAGATAAAATATATTATTAATAATATATTGTGGTTCGTGAGCCACAACACTCGGCTCTGAGCTGTGAGCCACAGCTCGTGAGCTGGGAGCCATCAACCGGCTCTCGGCTTTTGAGCCATAGCACGTGAGCCGCTCTCGGCTCGTGAGCCCCAGCTCTCTGTTCTACGCTGGGAGCCACAGCTCTCTGTTCTACGCTGGGAGCCACAGACTGTGTGGTTCGCGAGTTATTTTTACCTATTTACCATGACTGCCGACTTTTAAAATCGCGTAATAATACCAATGAGGATTCAAAATAGTAAAAAAAATGAAGAACGTTAACACCAATCAAGTGAAAAATCCAGGCAGGATCAATGCTTGAGCGCAATTTGAAGCTAACGGATCTCCATGGTAATAAGACCGCTAATTACTTAAGAAACTGCTTTTCAATTTTACAAATGACCACACATAATAACATTGCCCTGTTTATGACAATACTGAACCGCGATAAACACCTTGGAAGACCAATGCTAAAGAATATGGTCAAGATCATAAGAATCGTTTTAAACCACTTTACGTTACTGACAAATCATTAAATCGCGCAAAAATACCAAAGAGGATCAAAAATAGTAACAATCCAAACAAATTGTACTCCCTATCAAGTGAAAAATGCTAGGATCAATGCATAAGAGCCATTCGCAGCTAATGGTTCTCCATGGTAATAAGACCGCTAATTTCTAAAGAAACTCCTTTCCAATACCACAAATTATAATAACACAGTCATGATTATTTCACTACTGAACCGCGATATACACCATGGAGGACCAATGTTAAAGAATATAGTCCAGATCACAAGGAACATTTCAAACCACTTTCCGTTACTGACAAATCATTTAATCGCGGAAAAATACCGAAGAGGATCAAAAATAGTAACAATGCCCTCCCTATAAATCATATTAATTCTTGACCAGCGTCCATAGACGAGTCGATATAGCCATGTTTGTTTTGCATCACAGTTGAAGCATATTGCGTTTTTATTCTTTCGCATTGATCTTCCATGGTGATTGTCGCGGTTCAGTTGTGTCATAAACGGGCAATGTTGGCACCTTTTCAATGTGTTATGTGTGGTCATTTGTAAAATTGAAAAGCAGTTTCTTAAGTAATTAGCGGTCTTATTACCATGGAGATCCGTTAGCTTCAAATTGCGCTCAAGCATTGATCCTGCCTGGATTTTTTACTTGATTGGTGTTAACGTTCTTCATTTTTTTTACTATTTTGAATCCTCATTGGTATTATTACGCGATTTTAAAAGTCGGCAGTCATGGTAAATAGGTAAGAATAACTCGCGAACCACACAGTCTGTGGCTCCCAGCGTAGAACAGAGAGCTGGGGCTCACGAGCCGAGCGGCTCACGTGCTATGGCTCAAAGCCGAGAGCCGGTTGCTGGCTCCCAGCTCACGAGCTGTGGCTCACAGCTCAGAGCCGAGTGTTGTGGCTCACGAACCACAATATATTATTAATAATATATTTTATCTATCATTGGATTGCATATAAGCGACAATTTGTTCTTAGTTCAGGTATGTGTAATAGTCATCCGACTTGAACCAAAATCGGCATGGTGGTAGTAGGACTCAAGGTACGTGCATACGCAACTTTATGTCCCAATAGCTTGCATAACTTCGCAAATATTGCGATTCAACGTTTATTTTTTAACTTTTAAAATAAAAGTTGCAAAATAACTGTTATTTTGTGATTTTAAAAATAAACGTTGACAAATAACAGTTATAATAGATTTTTTTGTCAAAATAACTGTTATAAAAAAACTTTTATATAAAAATTATAAAATAACAGTTAAAAAAATTTATATTTTAAAAGTTATGAAATAACTGTTAAGTCTCAATTTTTATTTTTAAAGTTATAACAGTTACGGTCCCTGGAATTACGGTCTTATTACTATGGAGAACCCTTAGCTTCGAATGGCTCTTATGTATTGATCCTAGCATTTTTCACTCTATAGGGAGTAAAATTTGTTTGGAATTGTTACTATTTTTGATCCTCTTGGTATTTTTCCCGCGATTTTAGTAAATTGGTCTTCCATGGTATTTATCGCGGTTTAGTATTGTCAAATTCATGGTTCAAATTTTATTTTATGTTTTATGGGTGGAAATAACAATTACTTACTTAATTAGCGGGCTTGTTTCACCATAGATCCCTATTTTTTTTGCGATTATAAAAGGCGAAAATCAACGTAAAAAGGTTTAAATTACTTGCGAAAATAACTTCGAACCCTTGGAGAACGGAAGGCGGTTACCCCCTTATAGAAATATTTATTTTAAAACAATTTTATGACAAATCTTTATTTAATACCGTATAATATTTTTATCACTCATCTTCTGTTGTTGACCTTTGTTAATAACCCCTTATCCTGCCAATTTTATAATATAGGTTTGGCAAGTAATTTTTGCGTCCCGAACCAAGTCTATCCCTACCCATTCTGATTCGTGCATGTGTGATTTAAAGAATTTTAATAATTCAAAAGGGAATCCAGCTCGCTGACGATGCGCCTGGCGTTAGGCGAATTGAGGTTATTGTAGCTGCAACGTGCATCCACACGATTGACGTCCTTCACCGCTCATAAAGTAGATTTTTAAAAATGTATGCGGTTTGTTTGGCATTGGCGGAAATGAGCCTCAAGAATTTTAATTTTTACCGTTCCTCTGAAATCGAATATTCTTGATCCAAGTATGAAATTTTTCTGTTTTTTCTCTGAGTGATTCGATATCTTTCTCATATTTTAATGTAATTGTTGATCTGTTCTTGCTGCCCTAACATTTTGCAGTGTGTTGCTGCATTCGTTCCACGGTCCAAATAGCCACCCCTACGTGTTGCTGGCTGTGTTTAAACACTGCCAGAATTTCGCTTTTGAAATCGATCTTAATTTGGTATTTATAGCCAAGGAATAGTTTTGTAGCGGAAAGAGCAAGTAAACTTAGAGAGAATAACATTGAGCACATTCTCACAGTTTCGTTTTTCATGGGAGAGGGGAATATCGGGATCAAAAATTCATTCTTGGATCAAGAATTTTCATTTCTGAGATCGAATATTCTTGATCCAAGTTTGAAATTTGTATGTTTAATTAATTTAAAAAATTGAACAAAATTTAATTCCTCTTTCTTATGACCTTTGTTCCAAAAATCCAACCCAAATATTAAATGTAACCGTGGATGAAATGACAACTTGAAATATCATAATACTCCTTGGCAAGGGTAACTAAACAACTAAATTCACATGCAGTTTATGGTTACAGTTGCAGTTGCAGCTCCGTTTTGGCCGACTCTCCTTGTCTGAGCGTTGGGGCGGCGGCATGGAGACGGAGGGCAAACAACGAGTTGGCCCCGTCGTGTGTGTGTTGGCAAAACTGGTATGGTTGCATTTTTATTATAAAGCGAACAACAAACAAGCAAAACAACAACAACAACAACAACAAAAAAGCGACACCTAGGCAGTGTACACCGGAGCCAGAGCCAGAGCCAGAGCTTGTCCCTACCTCCGGCTCTCGGTGCAATTGTCTCTCTATGCAATTGCAACTGGAGACTGTCATCCAGGCCTACTCCTTATGTCGGTTCTGGGCATATCCATGTGGCTCCTTCCCTTCCCTCAATGCAATGCCATGCAGTTATTACCAACATTTCTTTCGTTTTATTACTTCTGTTTCGGTTTGTGTGTTTTTGTGGCTCTGTTGCCGTCTTCATTGCCATGAGTTGTAATTTGTATTCCCCCCCCCTACATTCTGTGGTACTTTGTTGTCCTGCGCTCACTTAATGAATGTGTATTGTAATGTTCAGTTTTAGAGCGCAACAATTCGTAGATAATACTTTTTATGTTAAAGTAATACAGGAAATTACCAGCGATTACTTTAGTGGCCAATTGAAGTTTTGCAGCTGCAGCGATTTATTAGCCCCCCCCCACCCCCACCCCATACCATATATGCCATCCACTGAACCTGCTAGATTTGACACTTGGTTACTAATTAGATAAACAACATGTTCCAATTGTGATTCATGTGGCTGACGGAACAATTAAAGTGCGATTTTTCATTATTTGTGAAATGAATGTGAATGTGTAATCATTGTTTGATCTTGTCAGTCGGATTATTGACGCGTCTTTAACTTTATTTAATTGTTTAATTAGTGGAAAATTGTCAAAGCAAAGTACAAATACTACAAAACACTTTGTTGTGCCAAGTTATTTCAATAAATGTTCAGATGAAGCTGGATTTTAAATCAAATTGGATTTCGCAACTCAATGTAAGGTTGGAAACAAGTCCATTGTGGTTTAGATAAGTTGTAATAAATTTGAAATTTAAAATTAACAAACAATTTTAATCTATACATATAAATCTCTACGCCCGACTGACTGATTACACAAGTTTACAAAAAAAGGCCAACTTTTGCAACAGAGAAATTAGCAAACGTTCCTTATATATTTTTGGCCGCTGAACTCAAATAAATTTGTACCTTATCGGCAAAATACTGTAACGTTATTCAATGCAGCTCACATTAAAACGAATTTTGTTGGAATAGGACACTTAATGTGGCCGCAGGACCAACAAATGTAAAGATACCTCGCTAAACACACGTTTATGCGAATATCTCGTAAACCTGACGTGCTGGGAGAAAACGGACAATTTATTCAATTTATTCAGCGGCAAAAAATACATAAGGAACGGTTGCTAATTTCTCTGTTGCAAAGTTGCCCTTCTTTTGTAAACTTGTGTTATCAACCCACAGTCAAGACGGCTTATCACTTATTCGTTAAGTTATCTCAGCGCGCACTATGAAAGAAAATTTGGAAAATTTGACCTCGAAGTGGGTGAAACTGCAAAAAAAAAGTTTGTATAGGGTAAACTTTTTAACAGTTTGGGCTATGAACTCTGTTCTTTGTTGTGGTCGTGCGGAAAAAAGATATTTTCAGCATTCACATCACAGGAAGGGAATATTTTGTAATTCTGAGTTTTTTTATAGCAACTTTCTTTTCAACAACACTGTTTTTGGCAGCTTGGCTGTTTACGCGTCACATATAATTGAACCAAGAATTGACTTAAAACGAAGAATTCTTTCAAATCATTAAATTTTATTATCAAAATTCGTGCTCTGTGAGAAATGTGAAAAATCGAATCTGTCTATCTATCTATGCAAACATTCACATTTATAATATCACACTGTGACAAAAAAAAAATCAAAACAAAACTTCTGGAACGGGACATAGCGTATGTTTTAGGTATAGTTAAATAGAATTTTGTGGCATACTAGAATTTTTTGGATCACATCGAAATTTTGAATAACGGTAAAAAAAAACTTTTTTTGCACATACGGTCACTTTTACGCCCATAGCTTCGTCAAATATCCACTGATTTTCATTTTTTTACCAGTTTTGGAAAGAAGAAACTTAGGTCTTTAAACGTGCCATACATGACTTAACAGGTTTAATTTCCTTTATTGGAGTATTTGCTAGGTAAACCAATTTTTTTTGTTTTTTTTTTACAATTTTTTTGACTTTGGTGATGTTTTTGAACACTATTTTGGTAGAAACCCCTTATACTTGTTTTATTATTTAAAAAGAATACATTTTCACGAGTAAAACGTGAGTCTATTTTCTAAAATCAGTCAATAATTAGCAAAGTTATGGTATATTTTCGGATTACGAAATTTGTGCAATATGTTGATGAATCGCGCCTTATAGCACTATCGACCATAATATTGTTGAGCACTTTATAGAAAATTCTTAGAGAATTTTTATTTTAGAATGAGATTGTCTCTAAGTAGGTACTGTAAATTTAAATAAAACATTTCAAGCTACTTTAGTTAATTTGAATTTTTTTAATCATGTTTTGTGACAGTTTAAAGACATTTGTTGAACTTATATTACACCGTTTTTTGGAAATTCGACTTAAAAATGTTTACTCGATCTTTTCCTTTTGAACTGATCATAATCGGTTTTTCGTTTAAGTGACCAGCAGTAATTCGTCATCATGTTGATTTTATCTTTGCCATCAAAGCGCTTTTCGATAGTAGCGATTTCTTGGTGAAACCTTTCACCTTGTTCGTCGCTGAACTGGCCCAGATTATCTGGGAAGAAATCCAAGTGGGAATGTACCAGCTACTAGTTTTGTAAGAACGATCGAAGATAGCATTGTATGTTTTCACTACTGAAATATTATTTCGAAAATTACGCCTTCGACTAATGTCCGTAAATAAACCACAAACATAGCAAAACTTATTTCGCTTATTACACATTTTAAATTTAAATTTCACACGATCTTAATCACCAAATAATGAACGCTTCAATGCCAATCTCTTATGATTATTTGTTTAAGTTGTTCTGCCTTTGCTTTTAATAACGGTAATACCGTTACGGTATCATACAAAAAGCTCAATTCAATAACGGTATCATACAAGAAGCTCAATTCAATAACTGTATCATACGAAAAGCTCAATTCTCTCATTCCACTCGTGTTCGGCCAAATTGAACTTACGCGGAGGTTAATACACATCATGAATCTAAAATATCGGCAAATGGCTTTTTTATTAAAAAAATGAATAACTCGATCAAAAACTACTATATTTTAATAAACTAAATTGCAAAATACGCGAAATTAAATGTTTTTTGAAACTGCATACCAAATGTAAACAGTTTTATACAAGTTTGACTTATTAATTTTCGTTCAAAGTAAGGCGAAGTCGCAAAAAACTAAAAAAAAATCATTATATTTTTACATGTAGCCTCCTTAATTTTTATCCGAGATTGCAATGTAATACACCGTTGGAAAGGTGCTACTTTTTTCTCTTCCAACGACGTATTACATGCTATTGTACGATGCATAGTTTAAGACATATGATTTTTTAACTCCATCAACCTCGCAAATACGGGTTTTTAACCGTTATTCCAAATTTTGACGTGCACGAAAAATTTGTGGTATGCCACAATGTTACATTTAACTATATCTACAACCTACACTATGTCGCATCCCAGAAGTTTTTTGACTGTCACACCGTGTATTAGTAAGATTATATATTTTTATTACAGCTACGTTGCTTGGCGAGCCATGTTTGGAGAGTCCGAGCGATACAGCTCCATGGAAGCGGTGGCAAAGTTTGGGACCTAATGGCCCAATATGGCTTTACTACCTAATAGAGCCCTGCATGAATCGAATCAAAGTTCCCCTTGACTTTGTTTCTGATTTGAACTATCTATGAACTTCTACTCATAGCTCACAAAATTATTGATTCATTTAACTACAGCTCATGACATGAGCCATGAGCTGTTTGATCTGTTTGAAATGATTCAGCTCAGATCAGCTCTACGAAGCAACTAGATCAATCATGATCCACTCAAATAGCTCAAAGGGTTCAATGAATAGATCAAATAGCTCAGAACCCACATTTAAACAAAAATAATTTTCTTCAATTTCGTTGTTAATTCAAAAATTATTGAAAAGAAATGAAGCAAAATTGGACCAATCAGTATATGTTTAATATTTAGAACGTTTAAAATTAGGTAAAAGGTTTTTCAAATAAGTATGGACTAACATTAAAGTTTTATCTTAATTCATAAATAGTCTTCATCATGTTCCACGCAGGCTTTAATATCAACCCAAGAAGATATTAAAAAGAAGCTTATTTCTTGAGAGTTCAGCATTAGCCCAAGGCGTGGAAGAAGCAGAGTGTGGGAAATCTTTGGAAAAATATTGGATAAGGAAAGCAATGAGGTCGGCCAGTTTGTTGGACGCAGAAAGTGCAGCCAAAGTCTCTCTAAAGGCTGAAGTTACGGATATACCAGGGGGCAGCGAGCATTATGCGAATATGTTGCTCTGCACCGTCTCAACCGTTTAAATGGATATGACAGGCAGTGCCCCAGAGGCAGATATATTAGGTCTAGCACGGCTGGCAGCTAAGTGTTTTGGGCTTCTGTAACCGGAAATACCGCGATGCACAGTACTAGTTTAATTACTCTTCCTTGGGTCATACCCACTCTAATGTGGCAGATATTTGAGCGGTTGTCCCTCAGCTCGCCAATGAAGCAACGTCCTTCGATGGGCCGCTGCGAATTGCGAATTTGGAAAAAAATTTTTTAGATGGGCTCAATGTTTGACTTGATTCAACTTGAGCTTGATCTGTTTGGAGCTTGATCGGTTTTGAGTTTGATCTGTTTGGAGTCACTGGAAATTTGAGCTGACTAACTTGAACTAAAAAATTGTGGAATGATTTACTTTAACCATTTTTTTAAAACATGAATCAAAGGGCCCTTTGACTCCATTCATGCAGGGCTCTACTACCTAACACATTTAAAGGACCTTCTTATTAAAAGGTATCTTTACAATGATAGGTTACAAAAATCAATAAATAGTTAAAATTTTAGGATAGCAAATTTTGTTTCCTTAATAAATAATTTAATTATTAGTAATAGTAGTATTAAGACTTTGAAACATGGAAAACATAATGCAAATTTGGAGTTGACTAATCCAAATACGTGGGAGAGATCTCATCGAGTAATATTGGAAGGAACTGTTCAAAAATCTCACTCTGATTTTATACAGCAAGCTAGGAGCGGCTCGACAAGGATACTTTACAGACAACTAAGTTACTCATTGGGGGAAAACTACTATTTTCACGACAAAAACAGCCTTAGCCTAATATCATTTGTATTTCGAGCTAGATGTGAAATGCACGGATCTGCACCCTCTGCAATTTAAACGCTAAAGAAGACACGTTTCACTTCATTGCAGTTTGTCCAATTTTACAGGAAATTAGAAAAGTGTATGGGAAGCAAGGAGAATTTAGTCAACAACGAGCCATTGAAATTTTGAAACGGAGAAAATTGGAATATTCTTTTTAAATTTCTTGTAGAAGGCCCCAGAACATATAGAAAAAAGTAGCCAAAATAGTTTGAAGATTTATCAGAAACAATAAAAACACAAAAAGCAGAAATAAAATAAGATCTAGACAATTTGAACTGAAGATTGGCTATAAAACTCAATACTCCAGGATAGCTAAACATAAATTAAAAGCCAAATGCTCATCTTGGTACATTCGAATCTGTAGAAGTCGATTATTTTGAAAAGATTTTTTTCTTTGTAATATAGCCTCAAACCCATAGTAAAAGAAATAATTAAAATCTGTTCATCGGACACTTATCGGGTGCTTTTCGGTGTAGAACTATAGAGTGTTGTAAGGCAATGCTGTTGAATTGAGAAAAGGCGGGACAGCCTAATAAATGTGTTACGATTTTATATGTCTTTAAAAATGAAATAGTATTATTATTTGTATTCAATTGGTAAGCTATCATTGAGTCGAAAATTTAAAAATGAGCTAATTTCTCGAGATTCGGGAATGTTCCAAAAGGGGTAAAATGAGCTCTGCTTATAATTTAAGTTTGCAGTATGGAGAGGGTAGTGTTAGAAATTTTCAAATAATAATTTTTTTTTATTATAAATAGAATTAAAAGAAAGATGATGTAATGTGTCCAAACACATATGTACATTTTGAAACCAAATTTTGTGAATAAAATAAAGCACTTCTACTAGTAGTATTAGAATTTAGTTATAAGAAATTTAATTAGGGACCATTTGAATAAGACTTTGATATTTTTAAATTTATTTTTTACTAAATATGATAGGGGAATTAAATATTAGTTCACTGACCAACGATGAACTAGAAAACTAAAATTTAATTGTAAAAACTTTAGAAAATCTTTTAAAAATTACAGTAAAAATTAAACAAATTCGAAAAAAAAAAACTGTAATAAATGTTCACTCATATCAAATTCAAATCTCTCGAAACTAAAATTACAATTTCGCAGTATTCTCACGTCGCTGTAAGCTGCTTCCAACTGTAAATTTCCGCCTTACAAAATGCTATGCAAATTTGATTTGTTATTAATTGCTTTGGAGGCAAACATATGTTTGCATATTTGTAACTTGAGCTGCTTTTAATTTCCAAGTCAATCGTTTGCACTCGCAAATTCTCCAAGTCTTTGGGGCAGTGCCCAAGTGTCTACACTCGCACACGCTCCGCTCCGCTCGCCATGTGATAATAGTATTGAAACAATTAAACACAATTTTCGCAAAATAAAAGCAGAGATAGCCACCCGAGAGCAAAAAAATAAAAATGTTTATGTGTGTTTTCTCATTCAAATAATAAAGTACAGCAACAACAACAACAACAACAGATTTGTTACACAAGAAATATAAAGACAACAAATTTTACATTTACCCGTAGTAATTACACTTCCAGTGGGGAGGAGGAGGCAAGAAATCGGCGGCAACAAAAACAGAATCGAAAATTAATTATGCTTGACATGTTGTTGCCTGCTCGCCAGCCGGCTGGAGGAGGGGGACGAGGAGCGGGAGGAGGTGGAGTCGTCTAGTTGTTGTAGTTGTCGATATGAATCGCATTTTCAATTGCCTTTTGTATTTTGTATTAATTTGTGTGCCTCTTTTGCACCATCATGCCCAATCCACTCAAACAGCACGCAGCGAACATTCAGATTTCGCACGGTCGTTTCCTACACGCGACGGGGAATTACGCATACGCCACGTTGTCCGTACGCGCCAAAAGGGCGCGACAAAGTTCAATCGGCCGCAATACAATTGTGAATGCAGTTTGCATGGAGGAAAATCCAATTCAGTGAAATTGCGCGCCAATTTCTCGCATTGAACTGATAACAAAATTGGAAATTTGATTTATTTGAGAGGCCACACACTGGCTTTAGCTTTGGCGCTTGGCTTGACACTATTTTTTTTTTTTAGAAAATGTTAGTGTGTTTCTTGTTGTTGTATTCCGATTTGATTTTCCTGGCCACGGAGCTCGCACTTGTGGGGAATTTTCACTTGAGCGCTTTTCACACTTGTCAGAACCGTTCGCCGGCACAGTTGGACGAGAACTGAACACAGCTCTGTGGAAACGAAGGTGCCCAGCAGCAGGCAGCACAAACGACGAAGGCACGAATAACTGTTCGTGGTTGTGAGACGAAGTCAAGGCAGCGCAGTTGACAGAGATGGAATTTTCTTCTTGTTTTTATTGGTAAAGAGGGGCTCGAACTTGGTTAAATGATAAAGATTAAGATGGGTTAATTCGAATTTTGAGTAATAACATTAAAAAATTTAGATCAAATTTCTTTTTTTGTTTCATTCAATTTGAACTTTGAAAAACTGAAATTGAAACCCATTCATTGCACATTCCTTTGCCGAATCAAACACCTTGCTTACAAGCCATTTTATAACCGAACCTTGCACCCAATTGGGGTGCTATCTCGAATTCTATAGAATTCCCCGGAACTTTGCAAATTGGTATTTTGTCAACTGGCATTCTTTCAATATGTGTGTTAACACATTGTTTCATATCTTTTTGGCCAGGGAAATACCTTGATAAGATTCTTTTGCTGGTATGTAAATTTTTGCAGTATCTTGATTAGATAATTGTGGTGTACGATTTGTAATTATGAATGAATGAAAGAATTTGTGCTCAAATTCAAATCGGAAATGAGAAGTATTAGAAATAACTAACTAATGATAACTTGTTAAGCCTGCAAATTATTTAATACTAGCAGGCAACCGGCGTGCGTGGCTAAGTCCACTTTAGGATTTTAAACACCAAACGAAGAAGTGAAGTTTACTTGACAGTTGGCATCTATCAAATCTTTATGTAGCAAATTTCGCGATTTTTTGATCCTCACACATCCGACTATTTACACCCAGAGAAATCTAGCACGAATCGGCGTGACAGAAATCGGCTTCAATTTAGATTTTTTCTTCTTTACTTTTTTAGGGCGAAAACTGCTTGCTTAGGAGAAGACAATTAATCTTGACTTCGAACGTCTCAGAAATTCGTGCTTGATTTCAGTATTTTCGGCTTGGATCCAAGAATATTCCGTCTTACCGTACTTTTGATATCAAAACTGCTTGATATCAAGCACGATCGGCTTGGTTTTTTCTCTGAGTGTACCCATATTCATGACAATCTAAACTCATATTACCAAAGGTACACAGAGTATATTAAGTTTGTGCAAAAGTATGTAACAGGGAGAAGGAATCATTTCCGACCCTTTTAAGTATATATATTCTTGATCAGCATCAACAGCCGAGTCGATATAGCCATGTCCGTCTGTCCGTCCGTCCGTCCGTATGAACAAACAGATCTCAAAGATGGTAAGAGATAGATGATAAGCCTTTGACATGTATGGGACACAAACTTCTTATACACACAATTTTATTGTATTTTAACTTTTTGGGTTAAAAATAACCCACAAGTTTAAAATTAACCAAATGATTCTCATAAACTTCTAAATAATTTTTCACCAAAATTTTTAAAAAATCATATAATTTTCCTTTACAAATATACATTCCATACAATCAACAACACATCAACATTTATACCACAGCCAATTTCATCATCATCCTCCCAACAAAGAGCAATCCACCTCTTCCTCTCCAAATTAAACAATTTTAATAAAACAAACATTTTTTCTATCAACATAATAAATCCCTCAACTTAAGGAGTCGCAAAGCATTATTGACTGCCAATATCGTTTCCGACGAAACACATATGTTGGAACCGACAACACGCCAATTCTTTTGACAAAGCGGCCAAACACCAACCAAACGCTTTAAAACAATGGGGGTATATTTTTTTAACATCTTCCAAAAATCAATATTTTTCTTTAAATTTTTTTTTGAGATCACAAAACTTTCCTTAGTAGTTTAAATAATCCTTAATTTTTTCAAATGGGGGGTGGGTCATCGAAAAGTTCAAAATTGTGCTTAACCATTATTTTTATAAAAAATTTCTTAACATATTAATAAAAAAAATATAAAATTTCTTTTTTTTTTATTCTTTTTTTTCTTCTTTTCTTTAATTTTTCCTTAAAAAACACTTTTTTCAAAGAACAACCCCCCATATATCCAAACCAAAATTTACAAAAAACATACTTTAACAAGACAATTTCCTTTTTATTTATTTTTTTTAAAGTCATGGTGTACAGCCCAAAGTATAGCGGTCAAATACCAATAAATTAAAAAAAAAAAGAAAACCCTTGCAATAGAAAAAAAGGATACATTTTGGACAACAACAACCTTTTTTTTTCCTTTACAACAACACATTCGGCCCCTGTTTTGTTCTTCCAAGAAAAGAAGGAGAACATGACGACAACCAACACTTTAAATTTATCTTTTTCTCTATTGGCTATACATCTTCGGCTCACCAACCCCAGCGGCTCAGAACATAAAAATTATATAAAATAAAATATCATCTCAAAAAAAAGAGAAACCACCCAAATCACATAAAAATAAATTAAATTTAGGGAATTACTCTGGGGGATTCGAACTCGGGGCCATTGGTCTCAACACGATTGTAAGCACGTCTTTACCAGCTACGCGCGGACGTTAAAAGCAACGATTCTTACATATTTCTTTATTAAACGCGAAACAAGGAAAAAAAATTTAACATCGCATACAATGAGACCACTAGGAATTCCCAAGTTCAAATTCCGTTGAAGACCAACTTAAATTTGTAAGTCAACAATTTTCGCGGTTAAATTTGGGGTTGGAACAGTTATTCGGGCATCACATACATTAAAAAGTTATACCATATGTGCGGTTAGATTACTCCCAAAATTTTTATACCCTTACTTAGACAAGGGTATACTGAAGTCGTGCAAATGTATGTAACAGGCAGATCTTTCAACAGCCGAGTCGATTTAGACTTGTCCGTCCGTCCGTCCGTCCGTCCGTCTGTCATGATCACCTAGATCTCAGAGAATGGTAAGAGATAGTGGTTTGACATGTGTGGGACAAATGGTTTTTTATCTGCACGCAGATTAAGTTTGTCTCAAATTTTGGCCACGCCCCTCCCGCCCCCGCACCCTGGAAAACACGTCATCACTCCTAGCAGGTTCAAAGATTGCCGATCTGCCTTCCTGAAGATAGCTAGTAATTAGCACACTGAATCGATTTGCCGAAGAAATGATAAAGATCGGATGAACGGTTCTAAAGTTGCGAGCAAAAAAGTGAACCAAGCCCTCGTCCGACCTCCCCACCAACCCTAAAAATGCTGCATACTTTTCCGGATGGTCACACTAAGCAATGTGGGAAACATGGTTAAACATGTTTTTTCATGAGTAACGGGTATATCGAAGTCGGTTAGAGCCGACTTTAACTTGCTCCTCGTTTTGTGGGTGCTCGTGGGCTGATGGAAATTTATTTTCAATTTTTTGTCCACGCTTCCCCCCCCCCTCAGAAAAACATCATATCTCCCACAGTGTTGTAGATTGATCGATTCGTACCATGGTACTCTAGCTGAGTGTTAAGGTAATGGCACTGCGTAGTACAAGCCTCGGGTTTCATTTTAGTATGCGGTAAGACATTTGCGATGAAAGGTTGTACCCGCGCTTGCCGGTTTTTTGCTGCGCAATTTTGGTGGTGGATTTTTAAGCAATCTCGTAGTTGTTTTGTTGTTGCTGCTTTAGAAGAAAATGTATTCATATTTAATAAATTGCATGCTCTTTTTTATTCTTTTTGTTGTTGCTTAAGTGGACATTTGGGGGTGGGTTTTTACGAGTGAATTGATATCGTTTTTGGTTTGATGTTGCTGCGTTGCAAAAAAAATTTGTGTTCCTATTGGGCGCAGAGTGCAGTGCCATGTTGTTGTGTTCTTTGGAAATAAAATGTTTACATACCCATACTGTTACGTGCACTTGTCATTTTGTTGTTATTATTGTTGATTTCATCACAACAGAAAATATGTACATACTTACGTATATAGCTACATTTTTACCCAAAAATTAAATTAAATGCATGTGCGCCGTTGATTCTCGTTCACCCCTCCCTCTTTCGCACTCCAGCAAAGCGCTGGGGGGGCCACATTTTTCAGCTGAATGCCATGCCTTGTTAGTTGTACAGAGTTAGTTATTAGCAATATGTATCGATTTTCCGAATAAATGATAAAGATCGAATCAGCGGTTCTTAAGTTATGAGCAAAAAAACCCTCCCTCCCTTCCCCCACAACCAACACCACATTTCATAACAAAGACAGAGAGAGAGAGAGAAAGAGAGAAACTTAGAGATGAGCGCAGCAACAGCGCTGCATTCAGCTCCTTCTCCAGGTACAGAGTATGTTATACTCGGGCTTGACCGACTTTCTCACTTGTTTTAACGGAAGGTGGCATCTTAGTGCTTGACTATCAAGATCTCGCTTGAGTATATGACAAATCACACTACAGAATGCAGCCACAATTACACAATTGGTGTACCTGCAGGGTGGGGTTTTTTCACCGACTGCAGCCTTGTTATAAAATGAACCGAAACTCATTTTAAATAGAATCAGTCCCATTTGGGTTCAGGTTTTGTGGGGTCACCATCTTAGTAGATTCTGTTCAAGGGACCAAAATTACAAACTCTAGTCTGATTGATTCAAGGTTTTTTTAGAAATTCTCGGGCAATTAAACCGCAATCTGTAAATGTGGCACCTTAAACATGCTTAAATCTTACAAATAATCCAATTCAATTATCTCTCGCGAGTGTGATTTATTTATTAATATCTGGCCAGTGGCAGTTTAAGTTAATTCCTCATCGCATCGAAACTAGTATTTATCTGCCGTAACTCCTACTTATTCACATCAAACTGCAACATTTACAACCACAACAGCAACAGCAACAGCAACTTGCACTTAGCAAATCTTTTCTGTGGCATTTGTTTTAAATGCGATAATAACACTTAAGCTTTTTAAATCGCTAGCTGGAAATGCAATTTGAAGAGATATGAACACGAGTGAGGAGGAGATGTATGCATCAGCATCATCTGGTCATAAAGCTGCAGAGCCGAGAGCCAAGCCGAGGCCTGGGATAATTTACACTTAACCCCGGCCAAATCAAATTGGCAGGCATTTGACATTTGCACACACACACTCGGAGCAGATGGCTGGAAAATCTAATGTTGAAAGAAAATGCCAGGCCGGGTTTGGAGCCAGAGCTAGAGCTCCACGTAGCTGTAGCTGGAGTTGAGAGATGATTTATGCACTCATTGTATTTGCGTTTTTGTGTATGCAGACTCATGGAAAATTGCAGTTATCACGAACGTTTTGGAGTTGGTTGGTTCCCAGGCCGCACATTTTGTCACAAGACATTTATTTATGAGCCCACGGTCTCCAGGTGGGAACCCATGACGCAGTCTGTGATTTGCCTGCGCTTAATTAAATGATATTTGATCAAGAGTTCTTGTAAATAAGGAGCCGCCCCACAATTTTCCATGCCACTTGAGCGTAATTAGCCGTGCAAATACCGGAATCTATATATAAAGCAGTTGGTTCGCGCACAGTTTGTATCGATGCTATTTTGATATTCGCAAATATTTGCATTTGGTTTTAATACTTGACTTTGTTTCGCTATTTGTGCCTAATCGCAAGTCAAATAGGCACGGAGTCTTGAGTTTAAAGCAAAAGTCAGCAAAGGGGGGGAATTTTTGCTTTTTGGGCATTTTCCATGAAGTTTCCACGCGCGGGAGCTGGCAAACAACAACCAGCTCATATTTCTAATGGCGCGCACTGGACACAAAGTTCAAAGCTCGAAAACAGTAAGCGATACCCAAAGCACTTGAAAGCAGGAGGAGATGCTTCGTCCGTCTGCTTTTGTGCCATGACAAAGATCTGTTGTTGACACAGGCGGTGCGTCTCTCACACTGTAATTAGATGGTTGGTATTGCAACAATGCCACATATTGTCAACTTGGCTAATTGAACCACATGTGACAAGAGTGGCGTAGATAGGGGGGATTAAGATGATCAATCACCCCCCATTGAGTTTACCAATCGGAATTACAGGGGACGAAATCGAAGATTAACAGACCAAAAAATAACTTAATTTTGTAAAAGAAATAATTAAATAAATATGATAGGGTTATAGTAAGGAATACTAATTCCTATCTTCTCTCAGAAACTTTTAAAAAATTTCCTTCGATAAATCGCGATTTATAAAGAATTTTCATTCAAAAAATTCGCAGGGTACATGGTTGGTACATACATGGTTTCTTTTTAAATGAAGTTGGAAAATAAAAATAAATAGAAAAAAATTTGTACGTTCTGTACGCAGAACGACAGAAAAATCCTTTCGTCACACACAGTATTTTACATAGATTGAAACACTTTCTAACAGCACATGAGTATCAAAGCAAAGCCAAGGTGGCAAAGGAAATTTCTGTCGTTCTCCGTACGCAGAACTTCACCACAGGCTTCAACAATAAAGTTTAATTACCATTCCCATTTTCCCATATTTGGGTCCTACAGGCAAATAATTTACGCAATTTTTGATGAAAGCTTGGCTAAATAGCTATGATATTGATGACTTAAATCTAAAATTATTGTATCACACTTAAATAAGTTGATCAAATATGGCCGAGAAGTACCCTAATTTTGCCTATTTAAGCCAAACATTTATAAAAATATAGGCAAATTATTTGCTTGAGGGATCTTAACACGAGTTCAATGTTTATTGTTTTAGCAAACTGTGTATAAATACTTTTAAAATCTATCGATTTCAGAAAAAATGCTTTCCCTTACTTTACCTTAAAATTTTTTACCCATTGACAACATTCGTTGAAAAATTTTGGAAACGGAATTTGTAAAAAAATTTCAATATTGCTCTTTTCTGCGGTCAAACGTGGCAGTTCAGTCTTTACATCCCGCGAGATCCTTTTTATGTTTTGTGTGGGTGTGAGTTTTTGAAAAGCTCTTTTTCATTATGACTACATAGTCTGCCCCGCACTTCAAACATTTTTTAGACTGTAAAAAGCATTTGAGCTCAAATTAAAATTTCCAAATTTTGATTTAAAGATTCCCGTTTTCGATATCGATCACATCATGCGAAATCGGAAGTGTTCTCGATTCCAAAAATCGACTGTGTTGTGTTATTGGACTTATAACTTCAAAATCCCAATTATCTTTATTCGATCCTCTGGATGTCAAAAAGAATCGACCGAATTCTTTAATAGTTTCTTAGAAATCACAACTCTTATCGATTCTGATTAATCGGATTCGGATATGGGAACAGGCCTGAAAGATTTAAAAAGAAACCATGGCTGACCGCCGAAACTTTATTGCATGTTGATTTTTGATAGTTCGCGGTCCATCAAAGAAAGTTTTTGACCTAAGGGGGACTTATACAAGTCAATTAGATTATATTCTTGGAGTAAGTCATTCAAATACTTATTTTTCATTATTTATTTGACATTTTACATACTTTTGTATTATACAAATCCTGCACTTTTCAAAATTCTTTTAAAAAGAAACCATATATGAAACACGAAATTTTTTTGAATGAAAATTCTTAATAGTTCACGATCTATCGAAAGCCTATTATTTTAATTTTCTGATAGAAGGCCGGAATACTAGACTATTACCGATAACAATAAATAAAACTGGAAAAAAACATGAAGAATAATTTCTGAAATTCATCACCCCCCATTGCAAAAACCTATCTACGCCACTGGAGACATTGAAGATCATATTTTGACTCATTTGAATGATTTGGCTAAATCAGGGGAAGCACATTTTCAGCCGTCACAAGGTGTTATCTACTGTCTAACATTCACACACGGCTATCTTCTTGACTTTTTCTTAATTACCGGTTTCTTGTTACAGTTTTGTAACCACTGAGCCTCAAACTGTACTTGTCCATCATTTTATTGTAGTGCAACGACATGCAGCATCATCCATGTGCTTGTAAAACTGTAAACAGTTTTGCATGCCCATTTGATAACTTTCATTTAAAGATAAAAATTCGAACTTGATCTTAATTGAGAGCCTAATTAAAACGCATTGAATTACACGCGACCGACCTCTCAGCCTCTGTCTGGTGGAGCTATGCAATTAAAATCGAACAAGTTGCGATGCAGTTCGTTGTCGTCGTCGTCGTCCACGTTGTTGTTGTTGTTGTTGGCTGATCTGACTCTGCTGATTATTTCGGAAATGCCAATCAGATGAAAGGGTCTACACAACACCAGTGTACGCCAACCGGCAAATGCCTGATTAACTTTTTGTCTGAGTCAACATGCTGTCCAATTATTTAGGACCCCTCCAACCACCTCCGATTGAGTCACACACACACACACACAGTGTGTCCCACTTAAAATCGTTATTCATATGTATATTGGCAAACAATTTGTCTACAGACTAAACAATGCAACTTAGGGCAACAATTCACTTTACACTTATCAATCTAGAGAGGATCTACGAGAGCAGTCGTTGTGCTTAGTGGTCATAAGCCGAACTTAAGATATAACAATGACTTAACCTGATCTACTACTGTACAGCAAAAGTTGTTTTGCCTTCTCGTCGCCGCTCCCTTTAACCATCACCAGTCGTCGCGTGGCAAGCGGTATGTACTATTGTCACTGCGCACTATGTGTATACCGGCTCCATAATAGGGTATCACATAGGCCGAGCCATCGGCAGGGCCCACCACCTGCAGGGCAATTAGCACAATGTCAATCAATTGGCCCAGGAACATGCCACCCAGGGTGCAGAACTTGAGCAGACCAATGCCGGGATAACCCAAGTAGAAACGGTCTACACCAAACATGCCCAGGAACACGGAGAGTAGTAGAGTGGTGTCCAGGTGATAGCCATTCCTTTAGTATAATCAAAATAAGAGTTAAATTCTTGGTTAATATAACCAAACTTACGTCCATTTGCAGGGTAACTCCCGGGTAAAACTGGCATTCCCGGTTTCGGTGCAGTTAATCTCATTGGCGGCTATGCACCACACCCGTGCACGATTCTCTCGTGTGCAGCCTCTTAGCTGCTGAGTCTTGGGATCTATGTGATGCTTGGCGGGATCAGGGCACATAAACTGGCCCATCAGTAAAGTCTGCCAGGGAGAAGAAGAAGAAGAAGCAGTTTTTATTGAGTCAGCTTGAGGGGAGGCTTTTTTGCTTACATTGCAGTCCACGGTGACTTGTTGGCTGGAGGCTGTGTAGAGCAGGAGGATTAAAGGGGTCAGTAACCGGTACATTTGTGGCAGGATTTGGATTTGGCTTTGGAGTTGTTGTTGTTGTTGGTGGAAATTTGTGTGGACATTTAAGTGTGACCTGATTTTAGGGTGGCCACTTGCTGAGCTAGGAAATCTCTTAACAGTAGAATGTAAAGTTTGGGGCTAACGCTTGCTGAGCCAAGACATTGCATATGGTCACCCTAAAGGCATTTAAGGTTTAAAAGTCGCGCTCGCCAACTACTTTAATCAAAATGTGTTTAATTGTTAATTATTTTTTAATCAAATCAACATATTTTAGGCAGCAAGATCCTTTCCTTTTCCACCTTGCCAACAATTTTATCAGGTAAGTAAATACTTTTTCCAATTTTCATTGATAAACTCCCGCCTGTTTATTAAACACCAATTTCTTATACTTGAATAAAACCTTGACTTCCCGTATCTTGTCCAGCGTTTCTTGTGGTAAATCCTCTTGGAACATTATACACAGTTTACCCGTCTGGCCAAAGTTGCGTTCTATTCTCCCTCGCTCGCCCGTAGACAACTCAATCTGCTTGCCCAAATACATGGACCTATTGGCCTCCTTCTTGAACAGATTCTGTACAATTAACTCCTGGCCATTGACCACTCTTTGTATACTGCCCACTTTTTGTTTTCTTTTAAAGATTCTCCATTGAGGTAATAACTCTTTGGCATAGTTAACGCTATGAGCTTGCCAGCAGGTGCTGCCCCAGAAAGCCAGACGACAGCTGTTGCTCTGTGCATCCATATCCAATTTGGAGGCTATCAATTTGCTGTCTAGTGTAGAGAATAGAGGACTTTCAAACTGTAGCAGTGCAAAGTAGTTTGCTTTTAAGCTTGCTGCCTCACTGGGAAGTAGCTCCTCCACATACTCGTACTCCTTGCTCAAGTCAAAGTTGGTAGACGAATTACTCTGATCCTGGAATAGCGTCACACTGGCCATTACCGTGTCATGTCCCACGCTAATGTGTAGTTTACTCTTGGATTTGATGGACTGTTTGTAGTAGGGAATGGCTGTCACACGCAAACACACCGCATACACCGGCTTCAGATAGCCTGGCTGGGCTATAATTCCTCTCTCCATCAGTTTGGCATTGAACTGTGTCACACACAGCCCTATCCTATCGCCCATTTCAGCTTTGTTTACAGCCTGCTTAAACATTTGAAGAGATTTCACTTTGCGCTGCTCTCCCAGGGCGGGCAATTCCACCAAATCATTGACCTGGACACGGCCCTGAAGCAATGTGCCTGTACAAACCGTGCCCTGACCCTTGATGCTAAAACAATGATCCACAAACATGATTAGAGGAGCTGTCTCCTGAGGTCTTTGCGGGGGGAAATATGCTTCGGACAGTCCCTTACGTAGCTCTTCCATGTTTGTGCCCTCCAGCGCAGAAACCGCAAATATGGGAACTTGTGGGCCAAAGCTAGTCTTGGCCAGCATCTTGCCCAGACGGCTGCGTAACTTTTCCAGTTTAACTTCTCTTTGTTCGGCGGGCAGGGCATCGATTTTGTTAATCACCACTATAAGCTTCTTCTCCAGTAGTTCTCCTATGACCAAACACTCTGCCGTTTGGGTTTGCATACCCTTCTGAGCATCCACCACCAGCAGCATGAGATCTATGATCTGAGCTCCTTGAAAGATAAATTTGATTAAACAAGGCCAGCTTATGGTACAGCTTCACCTACCTCCCAGTATGGTGCGTATTAGACTGGCATGTCCAGGACAGTCGACAAATGTAAACTGTAATTGTTGGCCCTGCGGTGCGTCCACCAACATTGCACTGAAACCCAGGTCAAGAGTAATTCCTCGCTCTTTGGACTGTGGATTCTTGTCAAAGGCCGCTGTGCTGGAGATGGAGCTCAGGGCACGAGCCAGAGTCGTCTTGCCACAGTCCACATGCCCCAACAGGCCAACATTGAAATTTGTGTGTTGCATTTGAGAATTAGGGACTGGCCGTGACTGGCGCTGCCAGACCTTTAGAGGGCAGAATGAAAACCGGCAGTCCGGCAACCCGCCGCGGAGCGCCACCTTCAACGGTCAGAAACTGGGGGAAAAAGTGGAAAGTGCAAAAAGAAAAAGCGTACAGTTAAACAAAATGTCCTACCCGTACGCCTGGCCGCCGATGGCTCAGATGGCCCAGATGCAGTCGATGCCGTGGTTGGTACCGCCCGCCGCTTACGTGCCGCCGCTGGCTCAGTAACGACAATGGCCCAGCAGCAGGAGCAGCCGGACCAAAAATAGAAGCCGTTTGAGACACCGCAGCCGGTCCACCAGTGATAGTGAGGAGAGCATTGGCCGCAACAGACGCAAACGCAGGACTCGCAGTCGCAGCTGGAGCCGCGGCAGAGGAGAACATACTCAGTCCCGGAGCCGCAAAACGGGGCAGCCGTCGGTCTGAGTCCCTGAGCCGCAGTCGGTCAAGTAGCCCCAGCAACGAACGCCGTCAAAACAACCGGTCCAGGAGCCGTAGCCCCAGATATGGCCAGTCCCGGAGTTGCACCCAGGGCAGCAGCAACAAAAGGAGCCGGCCGTCTTTGCCATCGCCGCCGCCGTCACAGCCACTACCTTTGCTTTTGGATTCACCTTCGCCGCCGCCGTCTCGGCGTTCAAGAGCTTCAAATCTCTTTTCGCCAGTGAAATAAAGGAGGAGTTACCACGCACTTTGAATGCTCTACAGCAGGGTTGCCCAAGTAAGGAGCGCGAAAGAGTGACTGTGTCTCTCTCTAACACACAATGAAGGTTGACTTCGGCAAGCATTCGGTAAGAATTAAGTAAGTTCGTGCCCCCGGGGCTATCGTTGGGAAACTCTGCTCTACAGCAGCGGTGGGCAGCAAGGGCGTAGCCAGCTTTCCGAAAAGGTGGGGGCAGCTGTGCCTTAACTTTTCTTAAATATTTCTTTAATTATATTTTTCAACATTAAATAATTAGGTCAAGATGCATTTGATATAAAATAATAGAAAAGCTTCAAAATAATGGCGAAAAACTTAAGGTTTAAATGAAAAAGTGTATTTTTCGGGGCAAAATCCCTGGCTACGCCCTTGGTGGGCAGCAAATATAACGGAAAGGGTTGGGCGGGTAAGTACGGCTTTGACGCTGCACTATAGGAAATTTTGCCATTGCATCAGTCTTCAATGTTACGTACCACAAATTTTAATTTAACAGAGCATTCAGAATTATTTAAACTTGGGAAAAAATCGATTTTATCAAAAAATAGCCACATTTTCAGTATTAAAATCCAAAAATTGGTACCTTATCAGTAAAATTGAAACATCGTGTTTGGTTTTTCTGTAACGTTGTTCAATGCAGCTCACATTAAAACAAATTTCGTTGGAATAGGACACTTAATGTGGCCACAGGACCAACAAATGTAAAGAAACCTCGCACAACACACGTTTCAGCGAAAATCTCGTAAACCTGACGTGCTGGGAGAAAACTGACAATTTATTTGAGTTCAGCGGCCAAAAATACATAAGGAACGGTTGCTAATTTCTCTGTTGCAAAAGTTGGCCTTTTTTTGTAAACTTGTGTTAAAGGTTTCCATAAAACAGAAGTTTGTATGGGTGTTTGCGACCTGTTTTTCAAACATGTATATCTGGCTGGCTTGAAGGTCGGGGAGTGAAATGCCAAGGTAATCAACAAAATCAATAGAGATTAATTCAACAACTTGGAATGCAATTGGTATGTCCGTGGTCGTTTGAATGTGAATATGCTATGAGTCCGCGGTGGAGATGTGGTTATCTTCGCAACAGCGCGTGCTGGTAATACCGATGCTGTTCCGGTTGTTATGACTTTGCAGTTGAATGTTAAATGTATGTTTTTTGTAGGCCAAATCAATAAAAACAGAAAGTTTTGTAGAATATTTTTGATGGAATCTACTCGTTGTGGTATGTACCATGTTTTAGTGCCTTTGATCTGTAGAAATTAATGGTGGCGTCCGTGAAGTTGAGGGTATTCGTGATTTATCCCACAAAAAAATATTTTGGAAGAAAATTCAACTTTGCAAAGCCCTACCTAATTTTGTTTAGATTTCTTAGAGCTGTGACTTTTACCACCTTTTAGAGCTATCAATTCAGCTTCTGTTTCACTTTTTCTCAACCGCAATTATGTGCAATTCTTTGCAAAATTTCCCTGTTTAGGACTTAACCTCATTTTCTTCAATGTCTACTTGCATGCCAGATACAAAAATTTGACGAGACGAGAAGATGTTATTCTTCATTTCATTAGAGAGGGGTTGGGTCAAAGTCTTTCAGTCGCATATGAAAGATCTTTAAAAGATATAAAAAAAGAATGTTTTGTGGAGTTCTGGCGATGAATCGCGAAAATTTAACCGAATAATGGAACAATTTGAACGCAGAAAATCAATTCTTAGCCATTGAGAAGCACATGAACCCAGAGTGTCGTTCCAGATGGTCATTTACGCGAAAACGTATTAGAGGTCGTAGAAAACAAGCTGCTGGAGATAACTTGGTACAAGAAGCAAGCACAGCTGCTCGTAAAAAGTAAAAACGACAAGCTGACCACGCAGCAGTTCTTAAGATGGTTTATATAAGTCCTTAAAAGGCAAAAATGATCTGAAATTTAGTGTTACACCCAATCAAGAACCCTTTCCGGTCTTCTGTCGACGACGCCTTGCCCTTAAAGTAGAGTATTTCGTAGTTAGAAATGACAGAAATCCCAAAAATAATTATTACGCAATAAAAAGCAAGAAAAAAACTTTTTTCAGAGTTTTTGGTTAGCGACCTTTCTAATTGTAGAATTTGATGCTTGCTGGCTCTAGGTCACTGACGAAATCAAAATTCAAAACTTTTTTCTTGTAAAAAATTTTTTTAAGGCCGCTTTTAGGGGGTTAAGTGCTACCACGTCTTTTTTCGCACATATAGCCCAACAGTTTACATAACCTAAAGCAAAAAACTAGACCGCAATATCTTGGTTAGTTTTTAAGTTATTAATTAATGCCTGATTTTTTGGGAAAATATCCCATAGTGCGCTGTCCGCCGCTGGTCTAAGTAGATGAACAAGAATAGAAATGATAACAGAGAGTTAACAACAAAATAAAACTAAAACTGTTTGTCCAAAGCTGAAAGCTTTAATGTTTATATGTACCATCTTATCTTATCTTATCAGCGAGCGGGAGAGCAAAGTTGGCCTCTTGCTTTCACTTTTTATGCAAGAGCATTAGAAACGTAGGCCTCAGTTGAAGGCGAGCAGCAAGCAAGTGAGCAAATACTATCATGTCCAAGTCGAGTGTGATCCCCGCCAGCGTTAATCCCGATCTGCAAAAGGAGCGTGTCGGTTCTAGTTTCAGCACCGAGGAATTTGCCGCCTGGTGGGCGGGTGGACAAGAGGCTCTGAATTTCAATAGGGATGTGCGTAAGTAAATTCAAATTTAAAGTCCAGGGGGCAAACATTTCTTTATCTTTTAGCCAATCGCTTAACTCTTGACAATAATCTTTGGAAAAATTCAAGTCATGCTGATGAAGCTCTTTATTGTTAATGCTTTGCAGGAGCTTATCTGGAAAAGGACTTCGATTTGAAGGAGCTGGGCCAGTTGTACTACAAGACACATGAGGATATCTGTGAGTATTCGGTGAAAACCTCTATTGAGGCCTCTCGGAAGCTAAAACGGCTGCAGCAGGAACGCAATCCCGGTGGCAATGAGTACTGGCCGTGAGTAAAGGATTACACTTTGGTTGAGCTTCTTCCAAACTTGTCGTTTCTTGTGTTTTAGGACTCTCTATGACAGCCAGGTGATGTGGGGCTTAATACCTGCAGGAAATCCCTTTGGTGTGCAAATTGTAATGGCAGCCAATGCCTTGGAGGCCCAGTGTACACCCGAACAGTATGAGGAATTTGGCCAGAAGATTGCAAACTTTCAGGCCACCGCTACCTATACCCAAACCGAGCTAGGTCATGGAACCAATGTGAGAGGTTTGGAAACCCGTGCGGACTTTGATCCCCAGCGAGATGAGTTTGTTTTAAACACGCCCAAAATAAGCTCCTACAAATGGTGGCCAGGAGGCTGTGAGTTGTCTTAACTTTTAACTGTAGAAGCTGAGAATGATCACTTTACTTCTCGTTTTAGTGGCCCACTGCGATAATTACTCCCTGGTCATGGCGCAACTGTATATTAACAATGAGCTCAAAGGTCCACATCTATTCTATGTCCAGTTGCGAGATGAGGACACGCATGAACCTCTACCTGGCATACACTTAGGAGAAATAGGCAAAAAGATGGGCTTCCATGGTGTGAACAATGGCTTTCTGGGCCTGAAGAATGTGCGCATACCACGTACTCGCATGCTGATGCGTCATGCTCAGGTTCTAGCCGATGGCACCTATGTGAAGAGTCCAGCGGATGTGTTGACCTACTATGCCATGGTGCGCACCCGTTGTGTGATATCACGTAACAACGCCTTGTGGTTGGCCATTGCGGCCACCATAGCCACACGCTACTCGGCGGTGAGACGTCAGAGTCCCATTAATCCCAAGTAGGAGTGAGCCAGGAACAGAAATTAAGTCACATACTTAAACTTTTATGTTTACTTATAGCGAACCCGAACCACAAATCATGGATCATGTCACCCAGCAACTGAAGTTGTTCCCGGAAATAGCCACCAGTGTGGCCTATCGCCTGGCCAGTGATCACCTCTGGCGTTTGTACGAGGTGACCTATGACGACATTAAAAAGGGTCAATACCAGCGTCTGCCTGAATTGCATTCCCTGTCCTGTGCTCTGAAGGTGCTCTGCACCAGTGATTCCAGTTCGGGTGTGGAGAAATTGCGTTTGGCTTGTGGAGGACATGGTTTTCTCAGTTCTTCCAATCTGTGTCATGTGTATGTCAATGCCTCGGCTGCCTGCACCTATGAGGGAGAGAATACTGTGCTCCTGCTGCAGATTGGACGCTTTCTAATGAAATCCTGGCGTGCAGGTCTAAATGGAGCCACCTTGGCTCCATCTGTTAGGTATCTAACGCAGGTGCAAAAGAATCCCGAGTTTGGTGTATGGACAGGCAGCTGGGAGAATATGGTCAAGGCCATGGAATTTGCTGCAGCCCAGTGAGTGAGATGATGTCCTAGAAAAGACTTCTCTGCTAATTTGTGGAACTTTACTTTTATAGCAAGACACGTCTGGCTTATGAGAGCCTCAGCAAACGTCTGGCTGCAGGAGAAACTGAGGAATCGGCTGCCAATCACACGGGCATTGAGTTTATCCAGGCTGCTGAGGTGGGTAAAACTGCTTTACGGATTGGAAAAAATGGATATTTGTTGATTTGTTGCTCCATTGCCTGATTTTGGTATCCATTTGTACAAAGGATATTAAAAATATCTATTTAATGTAAAATTGATCTTAGATCTTCATCCAATGGAGCTGAAAATCTGCAAAGGATATGAAAATTTGAAGTGATAATATCAAAGAATATATTTCTGTGTGCTAATCATTGTGTTTTCTCACTTCAGCTGCATGGACGCGCCTTTGTCTTCACCTCCTTTGTGGCTGAGGTGACCGGAGCTTCTGCCCAGAAGCGTTCTGCTGCCCTGAATCGCATTCTAGAGCATTTGCTGGAACTGTATCTGGTCAATGAGTGCCTGAAGCATATGAGTCACATTTTACGTGTAAGTTTTTAAACAATTCTCACCTTGTGTAGTCACTAAACACTGTTTCCCAGGTCATCAATTTGACTGACTCTGATTTGAGCAAGCTGCAGAGTCGTCTGGAGTTGGCCTTGACCAAGCTACGTCCCGAGGCAGTGGCCATTGTAGATGGTTTTGATTTTACCGATGTCCAACTAAACTCCACTTTGGGATCCTACGATGGCAATGCCTATGAACGCATATTCCAGGCAGCCCAAGAGAGTCCCATGAACCAGAAGTCGGTGCCAAAGTTTTTCCATCAATACCTGAAGCCATTCCTGAAGTCCAACATCTAATTTAATCTGTTCTTCTGACCACATAAAGTATATCTGAGTTGATGTAGCCATGTCCATCTGTCTGTTCTGTTTATACACTGTCTTCTCAGTCATTCCAAGCTTTGGACGAAGTTTTTTTTGGTACAAATACGCTCCATATTTGTCGGAACCGAACGGATTGGATAACTATAGCATAAAGATGCCGTTCCTATAGCAGTTATGACTATTATCTGGTTCAACACAATGTTGGCTGATGCCATATAACAAATTAGCCAGCCAAATGGTCAAAGTAGTGGCAAGAACACTTTTTATGACAGGTCAAAACTGAGCATTGATAAAGTTGTCCGTTTCGTCGTGTTCGATGTTACGCGCATTAGAAATGAAGTGCAGTTTATGCAAGATGAACTGAACTGGTCCCGACGCACTGTCATTGACTGGCGAAGCTTCTTACGGGAGTTATACCTGGATTGGGCTGTACGCGCTGGTTTAAAAAAAATAGGAGGTCCCGGCCACATCGTGGAAGTCGACGAAACCAATATCGGACGTCGTAAGTACAACTGTGGTCGAATCCCGTGATGCGAGCACACTGCTCGCAATCATCAAAGAGCGAATTGCGAATGGCACCACAATTATGTCAGACTGCTGGAGGGCATACAATTGCTTGAGTAAAGAGGGATTTGTGCATCAGACCGTGAATCATTCACAGAATTTTGTTGAACCGACTTCACACGCCCACACCCAAAACATTGAACGCTTGTGGAGGGATCTTAAAGCAAAAATTCCACGCCTTGGTCGGAGAAAGGACCACTACCTGGGATACCTGGCCAAATTTAATTTTCATAAGACGTATCCTCGCATCCTGAAAGAGTCCATGAGATATTCTTGGCCATTGGGAAGATGTATAGTCCCAAGAATGAAGATGTTAATTTCAATGAGGTAAGCCTTTAATATGTAGAATTTTTGAAAAAAAATTAGCGCCGCAGGAGGAGGATGTTTACGAGGAGGATGACAGTGGACTAGGCCCTTCTTTTGGGGACACCACTTAAAAAAAACGCCTTTCTGGGGCTTGGCCTAGGCCTCCTGGGGAAACCACGTTAAAAAAACGCGTTTTGAATTTTACCTCGATAGGTGGCGTGGAAAAGAGTTCATAACAGTTCCAATAGGTGTCAAGTTTTCCTCACTTTGGCACTCAAATTCAAACAAACGTCGTCTGTTCAGAAGGATTTTCGACCTATAAAGTATATATATTCTTGATCAGCATCAACAGCCGAGACGATATAGACTTGTCCGTCTGTCCGTCCGTCCGTCTGTCTGTATGAACACCTAGATCTCAGAGATGGGAAGACATAGAGGTTTGACATGTACGGAACAAATGCTTCTTTTATCTGCACGCAGATCAAGTTTGTTTCAAATTTTGGCCACGCCCCCTCCCGCCCCCGCAATTTGGAAAAAACGTTATATCTCCTACAGTTTTAAAGATAGACAATTCGTACTTTCTAGAGATAGTTAGTAATTAGGAAAATGAATCGATTTGCCGAAGAAATGATAAAGATCGGATGAACGGTTCTCAAAATGATGCATACTTTTTGGATGGTCACACTAAGGAACGCAGGAACACTGTTAAACATGTTTTTCATGAGTAACGGGTATATCGAAGTCGGTAAGAGCCGACTTTAACTTACGCTCTCGTTAATTTATTTGTTAGTACAAACAAACTGAATTCGAAAAGCATATATGATCAAGTATATATTTGTATGGGGAAAAATGCAAAACTTTGAAATTCAATAAAAAGAGAACCTTGGTCGACCGATGGATGGACATTATAATTCGCGGTCCATCGAGGAAAAATAATTCCAGAATTTTCAAAGAAAGCTACCTTATAGTAAACATTTACAGCGCCATCTATAGCTCAGTTTGTGAAATCTTTTGCTAACATTTTTGAAAGCGAAAATTAAATAAAATGGATGCGGCGTACAGGCAATCTCAAAGAAGCTCCGAACGGCTTATTAGTTGCACTATGACCTTGGAGCAAGGAAATATATCAAAGACACTTTCACAGTGAATCAAAGTCGCGCCATCTTCAAGGCTAGGGGAGAGATTCCTTAATTAAGCTTTGTCCCTAATATGGTTAGCCACGACAATACAGGTTTACCGTCTATCCCATTTTGAGGGAGCACCGATTGCACCAACTCCACGAGATAATAAATTATTTTAATCGCGAAAACTGGTCGGTACAATTTATTTTTAAACGTCAGTCTTTAAGATTAAGGAAACAAATTATAGAAGGACTATTTTGAAAAACGGAAACACCGCTACTTGTCTCGTCGAGCCGAAGGTAGCTTTCCTTTATTTTCTTTGTTATTCAGATTTTAAGTGACAAACTACTCACCAGCACATTTGTTTTTGAAATTGTCAAAAATATACAGTAGTAAAGCGTATTAGAGAGACCGATCATGGCCTATCCCAACATATGGAGGAAGACGCTACAGCTGACTAGCTGACTGACATAAAAAAGCTCTTCAAAAAAAACTATGTCAACTGAACTATTGTAGATAGAACTGAGTCTTGTGAAACGTCTAAATACGTACATTAATAAGCAGCGATGTTAATCAAGAATGGAAATGATAACAGAGAGTTAATAATAAACTATTTGTTTGGCCAAATCTAAAAGCTTTACTGTGTATACATACATATACATACACACATCTTATCAGCGAGCGGGAGAGAGCAAAGTTTGCCTCTTGGTTTCACTTTTAATGCAAGAGCATTGGGAACGTAGGCCTCAGTTGAAGGCGAGCAGCAAGCGAGTGAACAAATACACAAACATCATGTCCAAGTCGAGTGTCATCCCCGCCACTGTTAATCCCGATCTGCAAAAGGAGCGGGTCGGGGCTAGTTTCAGCACCGAGGAATTTGCCGCCTGGTGGGCGGGTGGAGAAGAGACTCTGAAGTTCAACAGAGACGTGCGTAAGTTAATTCAAATGTGGAGAGAGCGACCCCGGGTAACAGTCCAGTGGGAAAACATTTCTTTATCTTTTTGCCAATCGCCTAACTCTTGACAATAATCTTTGGAAAAATTCAAGTCATGCTGATGGAGCACTTTATGATTTCTTTGCAGGAGCTTATCTGCATAAGGATTTCGATGTGAAGGAGCTGGGCCAGTTGTACTACAAGTCACATGAGGATATCTGCGAGTATTCGGTGAAAACGGCTATTGAGGCCGCTGAGAAGCTGAAACGGCTGCAGCAGGAACGCAATCCCGGTGGCAATGATTACTGGCCGTGAGTAAAGAATGAGGCTTACAATGAGCTGCTTTTAAGTGTTCCTTTGTTTCTGTTTTAGGTCTCTCTATGACAGCCAGGTGATGTGGGGCTTGGTACCTGCGGGTAATCCCTTTGGTGTGCAGTATGTGATGTTGACCAAGGCCTTGGAGGCCCAGTGTACACCCGAACAGTATAAGGAATTTGGCCAGAAGATTGAAAACTTTCAGGCCACTGCAACCTATGTCCAAACCGAGCTGGGTCATGGAACTTTTGTAAGGGGTTTGGAAACCCGTGCGGACTTTGATCCCCAGCGAGATGAGTTTGTTTTAAACACGCCCAAGATAAGCTCCTACAAATGGTGGCCAGGAGGCTGTGAGTTGTCTTAACTTTTAACTGTAGAAGCTGAGAATGATCACTTTTCTTCTCGTTTTAGTGGCCCACTGCGATAATTACTCCCTGGTCATGGCGCAGCTGTATATTAACAATGAGCTCAAAGGTCCACATCTGTTCTTTGTCCAGTTGCGAGATGAGGACACGCATGAACCTCTACCTGGCATACACATAGGAGAAATAGGCAAAAAGATGGGCTTCCATGGTGTGAACAATGGCTTTCTGGGTCTGAAGAATGTGCGCATACCACGTACTCGCATGCTGATGCGTCATGCCCAGGTCCAAGCCGATGGAACCTATGTGAAGAGTCCCGCGGATGTGTTGACCTACTATGCCATGGTGCGCACTCGTTGTGTGGTGGCACGTGCCAATGCCTTGATGTTAGCCGTGGCCGCCACCATAGCCACACGCTACTCGGCGGTGAGACGTCAGAGTCCCATTAATCCCAAGTAGGAGTGAGCCAGGAACAGAAATTAAGTCACATACTTAAACTTTTATGGTTTCTTACAGCGAACCCGAACCACAAATCATGGATCATGTCACCCAGCAACTGAAGTTGTTCCCGGAAATAGCCACCAGTGTGGCCTATCGCCTGGCCAGTGATCACCTCTGGCGTTTGTACGATGTGACCTATGATGACATTAAAAAGGGTCAATACCAGCGTCTGCCTGAATTGCATTCCCTGTCCTGTGCTCTGAAGGTGCTCTGCTCCAGTGATTCCAGTTCGGGTGTGGAGAAATTGCGTTTGGCTTGTGGAGGACATGGTTTTCTCAGTTCTTCCAATCTGTGTCATGTGTATGCCAATGCCACGGCTGCCTGCACCTATGAGGGAGAGAATACTGTGCTCTTGCTGCAGATTGGACGCTTTCTAATGAAATCCTGGCGTGCAGGTCTAAATGGAGCCACTTTGGCTCCATCTGTTAGGTATCTAACGCAGGTGCAAAAGAATCCCGAGTTTGGTGTATGGACAGGCAGCTGGGAGAAATATGGTTAAGGCCATGGAATTTGCTGCAGCCCAGTGAGTGAGATGATGTCCTAGAAAAGACTTCTCTGCTAATTTGTGGAACTTTACTTTTATAGCAAGACACGTCTGGCTTATGAGAGCCTCAGCAAACGTCTGGCTGCAGGAGAAACTGAGGAATCGGCTGCCAATCACACGGGCATTGAGTTTATCCAGGCTGCTGAGGTGGGTAATGGATATTTGTTGATTTGTTGCTCCATTGCATGATTTTGGTATCCATTTGTACAAAGGATATTAAAAATATCCATTTAATGTAAAATTGATCTTAGATCTTCATCCAATGGAGCTGAAAATCTGCAAAGGATATGAAAATTTGAAGTGATAATATCAAAGATTATATTTCTGTGTACTAATTACGGTATTTTCCCACTTCAGCTGCATGGACGCGCCTTTGTCTTCACCTCCTTTGTGGCTGAGGTGACCGGAGCTTCTGCCCAGAAGCGTTCTGCTGCCCTGAATCGCATTCTAGAGCATTTGCTGGAACTGTATCTGGTCAATGAGTGCCTGAAGCAAATGAGTCACATTTTACGTGTAAGTTTTTAAACAATTCTCACCTTGTATAGTCACTAATCGCTGTTTCCCAGGTCATCAATTTGACTGACTCTGATTTGAGCAAGCTGCAGAGTCGTCTGGAGTTGGCCTTGACCAAGCTACGTCCCGAGGCAGTGGCCATTGTAGATGGTTTTGATTTTACCGATATCCAACTAAACTCCACTCTGGGATCCTACGATGGCAATGCCTATGAACGCATATTCCAGGCAGCCCAAGAGAGTCCCATGAACCAGAAGTCGGTGCCAAAGTTTTTCCATCAATACCTGAAGCCATTCCTAAAGTCCAACCTCTAATCTTAATGGTATCTTTGTTATTTATATGGCCTATGGGATTGTAATTTTGTAAATACACAACAATTTGCTCTTAAACAAACAAAAGAGCTTTTTCTCTCTGTGCACTTTGCCCCCTTTGAAAAGCTTAACTTATAGCTGTGTCGGAAGAGACTTTCACTCAGTTGGCTTGTGTGGCTCTCGCTGGTTGCTTCGATCAAATCAAGTGCTCGGTAAATAAAACAAATCAAAAACATGTCCCACATTAAGAACTTAATACCCAACACGGTGAATGCCGATTTGCAAAAGGAACGCCAGGCAGCTGAATTCAATGTGGAGGAGTTTGCTGCCTGGTGGCAGGGTGGCCAGGAGAAGCTGAATACCAAACGGGAAATAGGTAAGCAACTGCAGTTGCAGCACACCTACGTGACTATCTACAGTCCAAAGAGTGCCCCCCATTAACCAGCAAAGTCCAAAAGATTTATACAACTATTTGGGGCTTCATTACCGCTAAATTACCCTGGTTAGGGGCCAGTCGATAACAAGTCATCCCATTGATAAGATTTGTTTATAAATATTGCTTTGACTTTTGCTTTTTCACACAGAGCGTGCCATCTTTAGTGATTTGGATGAGGGCTATGGTATCGATCATGAGTACATGTCACACGAGGAGGTCTACAATTCAAGCGTTAAGAAGGTGGCTGAATCTTCAATCAAATTAAAGGCTCTGCAGCAGAAACTTAATCCCGGAGGCAAGGCTGCAAACCTCTAAAATTTTGCAGAAGGTTCGGTCCGGGGGTTCGAACCCGTTGTAAAACTTAAGGTTCGGTTCGCGGACCGGTTCTTGGTACTCCTGAACCCAAGGTTTTGGTTCGAACCCCGGTTCGCTTGAACATAGGAATAGTTTCGGTTTATAAATACTTATTTGTTAAGCTGTGAGCTGTTTAACTAGCTTTACTAGCTCTTAGATCAGGATGATCATACTTATATGTTAGAAAGGCTCGTTCAACTGATACCTGAGTTGCTGAAACAACAAGTATAGTTAAGGCAATTTGTTTTAAGTATTCGTTTTTTTGACCTTACCAAAATTTTAAAAGATTTGTCGATGTATGTTCTCTTGGTCAGTTGTCAAAGGAATCTCTAACATCATTTACAGATTTTATATTTGATATTTGTTCATTGCTTTCTATAGCTTTCATAAACTTCTCTTCTTTGCAATCAAAAGTTTATTCATTTAAAATTGAATTTTGAAAACTCTTATTAAGAAATTATTTTTGGAGCTTCAGCAGAAGTTAACAAAGTTAAAAAAAACTCGGGTGTAAGAGCGCATCAGCCAATATTGGCACTGAGCTTATAATAAAAGAACGTTTATCGAAAGTTTATAGTAATTAACAAAATATTTCAGAAAAGTTTCTTGAAAGGAAAAGCCAGCGGAATTCAGCGGAAATCACTTAGTAGTAATTGAGAATCCTGCAATTTTTAATTCAAAAGATTTTAGGCGGAGCTTCTTTAAAGAACTCTGAATACATAAATTATTAATTGTTAGTAAACGTTAGCACATTTTGTAGGTTAAGTTCCATTGCGTCTCACAATCAAGCAATAGTTTTTTTTTTTTAATTTTTTTATAAGCAAAAGATTCCATATAGTGTGAGTACGGAAAAGTATGGGAACTCTATAGTATTCTAATGTCAAACTTTCCCTAAAAAAATACGTTAATTACTAAATTTAGAGTTTGTGCAGCACAACAAGCAAGAAATCTAATGAGGTAACTTGGTCATATTCCAATTTAAGAAATTCTTTTGATGCACATGAGCAACCTTTATCAACATTACAGTCTTTATAGTTGCATTCCTGTTCTGCTCTGCAGTTGTCATTCAAAAGTTATCCTGCTCGATCCATATTCGCATAATTATCGACGTTGATAGTATAAATCTGACCTAGAGAAATGTCGCAGGATTGGAAAGCTTATTGAATGAGAGCAGTCAGATTACAAGCAATTTCTATATTTCCCTGTAAGTGTCGTTGGAACAACTACATAATCAGACATGTTCTCAATTCCACTTCCACGGCAATCTTTCGAAAGTGGAATTGATTCAAGTTCTCGCAACACCAAAACGAACAAGTTTTTTGTTTTGAAAAGTAATGCTTGTTAGTCGGTGGATTGAAAAGTAAGTGCCAAATTACGCACTCTTACAGTTGCTGGATGTACATAAAGTAAATTTTTCTTAATTTTGTGATCAATTTAGAAATTGTTAGTGAATTTTAATTGGCTAGTCTTTAATTAATTTATAAAGACTTTTTTGTTTAATGTGTCCAGATTTTGGCTGTGCAAACAAAACCGAATAGTGAAACCTAAAAGTCAGCCTCTCTCATTTCCGACTGTTCCATTTTCGATCGATTCGATTGGAATTCCTGTTATTTCGTTTAATTTCAATTTCGCTTGTTCCAGTAGAATACAAAAAAGTAAAAGTTGAGCCATTTCATTCGAAATTCAAAACACAAAAACAAAACCGAAGCGGATTTTCGATTTACTTTTCAAAAAGTAGTGGAATTGAGAACATGCCTGAAATGTATGGAAAACAAAACTTTTTTTTAAAAAAGCGCGCTGGGTGGGGTTTAGGGTGGAGGGGACCAAAATATTTGGGGGTTGGGTTGGGGGGGGTGGTTAGGACCCAAAACCCCAACCGGAAAGCGCTTTTTATGGTTGGTTCAAGACCGGTTTGCAGCCTTGATTTAAAATGTTAATTTAATTTTGTTGCATTTTTTTTTTCCCCGCCCTGGCACGCATATTACAATGTTTGTGGATGTGATCAAGGGTCAGGGCACACCCGAACAGGTGGAGAAATGGGCCAGGGCTGCGGAGAACTGCAACATTATTGGCACTTATGCCCAAACGGAGCTGGCTCATGGCACAAATGTGCGTGGCATAGAAACCAGAGCGGACTTTGATGTGAAAACTGATGAATTTGTATTGAATACACCCAATCTGGAGGCCTACAAGTGGTGGCCCGGTGGATGTAAGTGCTCGAAATAATTAAAACTGTTTGGCTATTCTTTTCCCTCTCTTTATTCTAGTGGGTCATACGGCCAATCATGCCATGGTGGTCGCTCAGTTGTATATAGATGGTGTCCATCGAGGTGTGCAAATGTTTATTGTTCCCCTTGCGTCATGCCGATACTCATATGCCGCTGCCTGGTGTGGATATTGGAGAGATTGGCAAAAAGTTGGGCATGGTATCGGTTAATCAGGGCTTCTTGGGTCTGAAGAATGTGCGTATACCCAGAACTTACATGCTGATGAAGTATGCCAAAGTGGAACGGGATGGCAGTTTCAAGGCCAGTCCCGCCTCGAGGGCTAATTATCTGACCATGGTCTATACACGCTGCTTGATAGTGAATCTGATCTCACTGCTGCAGCTGGAGGCGGCCACCATAGCCACACGCTACTCGGCTGTGCGCCGTCAGAGTCCCATTGAGCCCGGGTATGTGTGTAGACTGGAAACGGAAACGTTGATCATTGTTTAACCCTCTCTCTCTCTCTCTCCCTCTCTTGAGGCAGCCAGCCAGAGCCCCAGATCTTGGATCATGTGACGCAGCGCCTAAAGGTTTTCCCTGAAATAGCCACAGGCATGGCATATCATCTGGCCGCGGAGTACATGTGGGAGCTCTACGATCAAACAGTTTTGGATGCCAACAATGGCAAGTTTGAGCGAATGCCTGATATGCACATCCTATCGTGCGCTCTCAAGGTTCTGTGCACCACAGACGGTTGTGCGGGCATAGAACGCTTGAGACTGTCCACTGGTGGTCATGGTTACCTAACTTCCGCCAATTTGAGCAATATCTATGGAAATGCAGTGGCTGCCTATACCTACGAGGGAGAGAACACTGTGCTCCTTTTGCAGATTGGACGCGCTTTGCTCAAGGCATATGGAGCGTATGTGGAACAAAAGCCAGTGTCTTCATCCTATGCCTACTTTGAGTCTGCAAAACTCAAGGAATTCCCCAAATGGAACGATTCGTGGGCCATTATCATCAAGGCGTTGCAGTACACGGCCACACAGTGAGTCCCAAACCGAAATCTGAATGACTTCAACTCAATTTTAATTATTTGCAGTAAAACCCGCATAGCCTTTGAGAATCTAGCTGAACGCATGGCTAGTGGCCAGTCGCAGGGGGTTGCTGCTAATAACACGGGTATAGAGATGGCTCGCGCTGCTGAGGTGAGTCTCCCAAGCTTAACTTGTTGACCCGCAATTAACCCAAAAATGTTTTGACAGTTGCATGGTCGTCAATTTGTGTGTCAAACCTTTGTAGAGCAAATCACAGGTCCCAAGTCCCAAAAGCGTTCCCCAGCTTTGCAAAAGGTGTTGGAAAATGTTCTAGAACTGTTTCTGGTACAAACGGTGCTCAACAATCTGAGTGATGTTTTGAGGGTGAGTTTGTTTTTATTTGTTAGGAAATGGAGCAATAATAATTTTGTTTTCAGTTTATACACCTTACCGATGCCGATTTGAGATCACTGCAAAAACGCTTGGAAGTGTCTTTGGAACGGCTTCGTCCCAATGCTGTGGCCATTTGTGATGGTTTTGATTTTCATGATCGTGTTTTAAACTCGGTTTTAGGAAGCTATGATGGCAATGTCTATCCTCGCTTATTCGACGCGGCCAAGCGTAGTACTATGAACCAGAAGCCTGTACAAAAGTCATTTGATTTGTACTTGAAACCCTTGATGAAAGCCAATTTGTGATTATCGTTCGCAATTTGATGCGGAGATATATTTGTAAATATTTCTAAGGAAGTTGTTTACAAAAGTTTATTACTTTTATATTTCACCAAAATACAGTTCAGTCACACATAATATTTACAACTGGAAAGTATAAAGCAGGGATGCAAACCACTCGGAAATAAGGACTGGTTCGGTTCAGTGGTTCACACGGTTCGGTTCACTTTTTATTCATTTAGTTAACTAAAGAAAAATATTTTTGATGCAAGTGTTTAGATTATTCATTAACAAAAACTTATGTGTTCAGTTAATCCGGTATGTTCAAAATTTCGACGGCAATTTCCGTTCCTTCTCATTTCGTTTTGAAATCCTACAACTTTACATATCAAGTGACGTTGTTGTGAGTTGTTTAGAAACTTCCACGGTTTGAAATCTACTACTGAAAGCCAAGCGAATCAAAATCGTCAAATAATTACAATTTTTTTTGACCTGATCAAGTAATCTCTGACATATTTGGCACTTCACATATAAATAAATTTTCAAAACAACAGGGAATAATCTTAATAATCTTTAGGTAAACGCTAACAATCTATAATTAAAAAAAAATAAGTTAGGTGATCATTAAAGTTTGTGAATTAACTTTTTTAAATTAAAATGAATCTAAATTTTTAAAAATAATTGTTATGCTTTAACATTATCGTTTAGAATTTTGTTGTACGTATTTAGAAAGAAATTATCCGTTATGCTATTAATTTTGTTGTCATATTTACATTAAATGAGATTTTTCCTCTCTTAGCTTCTTAGGCATGATTCCTAGATTCTAAGAAATCAAATTCAAAAATAGTCTGAGCTCTTATTTCCAAAAAAATTGACAATTACTAAGCTATGTCGTTCTTTTGACTGGTTTTGACTGACTCAATACCTAGCTAAAGTGAACCGAACCGAACCATTTTATTTTTCGGTTTTCGGTTCGGTTCAACATTTTTGAAAACACACCGGTTCGGTTCGGTAAAGACGCTACCATTGAAAACAAAACAGTTTTCTCACAAAAACTAGTTTTTCGACCGATCGTTCCTATGGCAGCTATATGCTATAGTCATCCGATACTGCCGGTTCCGACAAATGTTCTGCGTATTTGTACCAAAAGACTTCGTGCAAAGTTTGGTTAAAATAGCTTTAAAACTAACGGAGGAGACAGCACAGAAACAGGCGAACATGGCTATATCAACTCAGCTCGTCATGCTGATCAAGAATATATATACTTTATGTGGTCGGAGATGCTTCCTTCTATGCGTGAAAAAGAATTTTAATATACCCTCTGCAAGGGTATAATGACAAGACATCTATATTTAGCATAGACGCAAAACCCATTCATTTGACGTGAAAGTAACTCAGACGCAAACCCTTTCATTTGACGTGAAACTATCCCAGACGCAAGACTATTCAATTGACGTGAAACTATCTCAGACGCAAACCTATTCATTTGCCGCCGTTTGTTGGCATGAAATGTGATTTAGCCGAGACGCATCCCCTTTAATTCCACACACCATTAGCCGGGGCACGAACCACGTGAAAATTAATATGACCCCAAAAGAAGGCCACACAAAATTGAGTTTACTCTGTACATTAGCCGGGATAGAAACCTATTTAAGTTGGTGCCCGCTTATCTTAGACACAAACCTTTTTTTTCAATTATTAAGAGAGAGAGACCACCCACAATTTCGAATAATCGTCAGATCTCGCACAGTTTTGTAGATTTTTGATTCGGTCCTTCTAGAGATAGTTAGTCATTAGCAATGTGTATCGATTTGCCGAAGAAATGATAAAGATCGGAGAAGCGGTTCTCAAGTTATGAGCAAATTAAAAAAAAATTACTCAAAGAAATCTGATTAAAATGTTGCATGCTTCTAGGCATTCCCTCAATTCCCACACTGGAGAATTCTATTTCTTCACCTAGGCCAATCAATAGGCGCAGTTAAGCGATTCAGATTGGCAGATTGACCTGTGATTAAGTAGCGGTTACTTCTGGGTTTGAACCCCCTTACGAGGCGGTGTTACGACATCAAATAAAAAAAGTATTTTTATTTCTTTAGAAATTAGCTTTTATACATCCGCTCGCCTTCAGCGATTCAAGATTTCAGCTTTTCAGCCTTGGCAGATTGACCTGTGATTAAATACACTCAAATTTAGTTTTTGTTTAAATTAGTTTTATACCATTTTTATTTAGCAAAATCAAAACCAATTTCTCAGTACATTCAGCGCATTTAAAAAAGAACTAACAAACTAAATGCCTTACACATAATAGAGAAAAAAAAGACCCTTGATGTAAAAAGTTGAGAGAAAATTTAAACATAGTTTTCTTTGTTTTTTGTTTGTTTTATATCAAAAAGTTTGCAGTATTGCAGTTGCCGTTTGGTATTGTTTTTTACAGTGTAGAAAAAGTTGCTCAGTTTTGGTTTGCCTGCCTGGCAAGCTGCCTGCATCCTGTGTATGTGTGTGTGTGTGTGTGTGTGGATGTACGAAATTTGCTGTTAATGCTCTGAATTAGTTTTTGTTTATTTTAATAATACACACACAAAAGTTATTGTTATTGAGAGTTATTTGTTACTTAAATGTTATGGCTAATAATATGTATTATGATAACATTCGGGAAAATATGGCATAAGTGTGTGTGTGTGTGTGTTGAGAGAAGATATTGAGGGGGAAGGGAGGGGGGGTTGACTAACAAGTAAACAATATTTGCAGCCCAATCAATGTGTGTTGTTAACAGTTTTTGTTAGATTAACAACTATTGCAGTTTAAACATAAAAACTAAATAAATGCGGTTCTTTTTTTCTCGATTTTGATTCTTGGCCATTGGAAGAAGCAGTTTAAAATTAATGTACAATCGCATAAATTCTCAATCAATATTTTCTGTGGCATAGAAAACGGTAGAAATTTTAGGTTAGTTGCCGGGCGAAAGTGTGTGTGTGTGTGTGTGTGTGGAGTTGTTTGTTTTAGGAATTACACTAATAATTACATAGTTCTTCGCTTAGGTATATAACTTAAAAACACATTTATGCTTCAATTTCTTCAGTTTTGTTTACTTTTTCAAGAGGGGGTGTGGACATCCAATTATTTGATTCAGCTAATGTATGTTTAATTATATTTCATATATGCACGAAAAGTGGTGTGTTATACATCTATGTAGTTGGGTGTGTGTGTAAGTGTGTGTTTGCTCTACATACTCATATATAATTCATAATTAATTTGCTTAATTTTGCCCGCCCTTATATTGGTTTTCACTATTTATATATATTTTTTTTTATATATATATATGAAATTTTGCTTGATTTACTTGATATTTTTTGTTGTTAGCTTAAAACTCACTTAAATAGAAAAGTTGCACACTGACAATGTGTGTGTGTGTGTGTGTGTTTGTGTGCATTGCTTTAACTTACAGGTAAGTTTTTGAAAAATGTTTTTCTTTTTGTTTTTTTTTGTGTTTAACCCCTCACGAAATATTGTGTGTGTGTGTGTGATTTTTTTTCAAGATTTTTCATTTTGTGTTGTTAGTTGGGCGCCTCGATTCGCGCAGTGTATTGAGTTGCCTTTCCTGCTGCCGCTGCCTGCTCTAAACTGCTCCCGGATTCATTGCTGTGCCACATCAACTTAATACCTGCGCGCTGTGCCATTATCTCAGGCATAGAACTCGCGATTATTTGCATTTTTCGCATAGGAATTGTTGGCAGGCGAACGCTTGGGCTCATCCAGAGCATAGGAGCCCTCATCCTTTTTCCGCATGCGATAGACAATGAACATGACCACCAAAATGGCGCACAGCAAACCCACCACAGCGCCGCCAATGACAGCTGAAAGCAAGGGGGAAGGAAATTGAGTAAAAGGATTCCTTGGTTCAAAGATTTAGATTTAGTCACCTGCTAGAATGCCGGGTTGGGCAAAGAAGCTCGTCGTGCGATCCTCGTCACTCATGATGACCACCTCGTTGCCCGTGGGCCTGTGCTCGGCTCTGTTTTGATCTGTGGGTTGGCTGTTCACGTCCGTGTGTGGATTCAATTCATGCACGTTGCTGCCACCAATGCCGGCTGAAAGAGTCAAAAGAGTTGAGTGTGTTGCATGATGATGAGTTTGTAAAAATGCCAGTTTAATGCCCATGACGTGCAAAATAGTAGAAAAAAGATCACAACATAGATTTATATATATATAAATTGGTGTGTATGTGTGTGTGTGTGTGTTGTGTGTGAGTTAATGATTTGTATATACAAAGTTAGTGCAGTGCAAACTTATCACATAAATATATTCTCTTTTCTACTGCCACCACAAAGAAATCTGGGGAGATTCACCAAAAAAATTTAATACCAATTAGCTGTCAAACAAACGATTTTTAATTAATTTAATGGCTTTTGCTCGAGCCTCGAGGGGCGTCTGAGTTGATTTTTCGCATTATCCTGTAGAACAAACAATTCGCTGCTGCTGCTGCTGCTGCTTTGTGTGCCAAACACAAGTGCCACATTTCAATTAAGTACAAGTGGGTGTGTGTGTGTGTGTGAGTGGTCATTCTTAAAGCTTTAGGTTCTGCCTTTAAATGCCATACCAAAACTACTTTCAGCTTAGAGACTATTTGCCAAGTCGACTTTTTGATTTGTTTCAAAGAGCCACTCAGTTGTTTGACTTTGTTGAGACTGAAAGAGAAGCAAAAAGGGTCCGTCCCCCACATCTGTTTGCCAACAATTTTTGTCATATTTTTATGTTTGACTTGGAGTTGTCTTGCCAGCTCAATGCTCAATGGGTAAAGATTTTTGTCAAAGAACGCCAACCAAATAATTTGCCATTTTCCCCGCTAACCCCTATAAAATAGTCATGACTTTTTCTGTGCTTTTGGCAAATAAAGAGCAACTTATTGTGCTCGTGATGCTATTTTCATTTAATGATCATTCAAATTTACACCACAAAGTATTTGGTTTGCAGTGCAGACAGAGCTGTGCAGTGGCTGTCGAGTTGGGCCAAGCTCTATGGTTTAGTTTTGAACATTCTCCTTGCTTCGTTCACAGAAGAAGCAGATAAATTGCTGGGGATAAGTCAAGTCGTAAATAGGGCAAGAAATTGGACGAATGAAAGAAAGCAGGCTATAGAGTTAGCGGAAGTAATAATACGACGTTATTAATAAAGTACCGCCTAAGTAAAGCGTTGACAGAATACAGAAAGGTCGTATTTGTTGTTAATTTTGTTGCGGCGATTCAAGCTTAGAGTAGTTTCGAGCAAAAGGAAGACTTGTTACACTGTCAGCTGTCAGCTGGAATATTTCCTCAAACTCTGTGTGACCTTATGCAGACTGCACTGACAACACTCGCTCAGTGGACTAAACCTTGTGGTTTAGGCGTAGTCCCAGCCAAGACGGAATTAGTTCTTTTCACCAGGAAGTACAAAATTCCCGATCTGGTTCCTCCTAAGATTAACGGAGTAAATATTGCATTTGGTGACATTGCCAAATACCTGGGTGCCATTCTGGATAAGAAATTTTTCTGGAAAGACAATATAAACGAACGTATAAAGAAGGCAACCATCGCTTTATACTCTTTATAAAAAGGCCATAGGCCGCAAATGGGGTTTTTCCCCCTCCATAGTACGGAGCACTAGTATGGTGGCCAACACTCGGAAAACAATCAGTCCTGAACAACCTCCACAAAGTACAGAGAAGTGCGGAGATATGTATTAGTGGCGCTTCGCGAAAGACACCGACGGAAGCGCTTAATACTATACTTCATCTTCTACCACTAGACCTCGTAGCAAAACAACTGGCTATCACAACAGCCTTAAGACTAAGAGAATCTGATGCCTGGAACAGGTGCAATTCGGGACACTCTACCATACTCGACGACCAAGAGGGTATACCACTAACCACAGACTACTTACTGTATACCACAAACGAAGTTCGATAAATTATACGATGTCTATGTCCCCCACAGCAGAGCCATTGCCATTAACATCTACACTGATAATTCTAAGCTTAACGAAAGAGTAGGAAGTGGCGTTTTTTCCCCCAACCTAGATTTGAACTTGTCGTTCTGGCTTCCTGACCACTGCAGTGTGTACCAAGCGGAAGTGGTAGCCATCCAGGAAGCCGCCACCTAACTTAGTACACTCACGGTCAAAGAAGGCAACGTATTTATATACTTAGATAGTCAAGCCGCCCTCAAGGCACTTAACTCATTGTCGCGTATCTCTTAACGAGATCACACGGCATTTCAGTATACAGTACGGATCGATGGGAAACCCTTTCCTACTGTACCGTATCGAAACTCACGTCAGAAGAGAACACATATCGCTTCTGGTTGGAGCCCTAACGGGGCGTCGCTAGGCGTCGCTCACCATGACTTCTCTAAAAGTTGTAAACGTGAAGAAGAGGAGGAAGCAGTACAACACCTTCTCTGCCACTGCCCCGCTTTAAGTACAAGAAGACTAAGCACACTTGGTCAATCTCTTCTACTCAGCCTCTCGGAGACATCCGATCTATTAAAAGGAGAGCGACTTGTCTAGCTCAGCCACCGCAACTTAACCTAACCTACACTGTCAGGTAGAAACCTTAACTAGACAGTGCAACCTAACCATCTACAGCAGAGTTCCCCAGCCATAGATCCTGGGGGCAGAACGCAATCGCTAATTCATACCGATTGTTTGCCAAAGTTATGCATCACTGTGTTATAGAAAGAGAGACACAGTAACATATTCGGGCTCTCTTCTTGGGGAGTGTCTTAAGCCATGGTGGAATTAACAAGGTGAAGCCGTCAGCCTCTGCTGAGGGCCACATTTGATGTCTGCCTGTGAGACAGAAAAAGACAGCAGGACATTTGTTTGTATCTGCTTGTGTAAAGCCGTTCGCACTAGCCCTCACTTTATATATTCTACCATGGGGAGAATGAGTTTTTGCCCATGGCAGTTCAGGAAGATCGGGTGCTAAAGCTCTTTCAAAGACAGCATCTTAACATACCCATGCCCGACCGTAAGATTTTGGATTCTCTCTACCCACTTGAGCCAGAAGCAGAAAAGCTTTAGGCAGTCATTCAAATCAGCAAGGAAGCCGAGGTTTGTGAAGCGTCATACTAAGCACAAGCAAAGACCAATATAATCTCCAAGATGCCGAACGGCCATACATTGGTTTCGCATTATGCAGCTATATTTTTTTGGTGGCTACGAAAATCGCGCTCTCTCCGACGCGCACAAAGTTGAGAGCGTAAAAATCTAACAATAGAATGCACTTGCTTGCGTGAGTAAACACAACGAATACATGCATGCAGATTAGTCGTCGGCTGTACCAAGGTATACTAAACAAGGTAGGCGCACTCGCACTCTCGCTCTCTTGACAACTTATTAAATTTCAGTCAGTAAGCAACTGTTGTAAGCGAAGCATCTCCGCGGACGAATTTTTTTGTTTTACTTAGTAGCTTAGTAGGCTTTGTATTGAAATATATTACTCTCGCGCTCTCGCTCTGTTAGACACAAATATAACGAGTTGTGAGAGAGCGAGTGAGCCTACCCCAGTGGCGCAGAGCTCAACGTGTTCTGTAGAAAATATGCATTACGACTGTCGAAAATGTAAGGCACTACAATCGCTGATTTTCGTTAGAGAGATAGTAATCGCAAACAAACAGACTGCGAACAATCTGCATTACAATTTTAAAAATAATGTACGCATTCGTAATGGGAAGTTCGGCTCTGGCATACATCCTTAATACCTAGTAATGCAGGTTGTCGGCAGACCGTTTACAAAGCGGCCATGCCTATGTCAAAGTAATGCAGATTGTATGGGAGTATTTCCTTCATACTGATGGCAAAGTAACGCAGGAGTAACCCATTTTGTAATGGCAATTTGCGCCGCTGGGTACCTTGTTTAGTATGCCTTGGGCTGTACAAGAGAGCGACTGGCTCTAGAGCGCCCTCTCTCTCTGGCTTTTGAACAAAATTTCAAGAGAGCCTGGAGCCATTTCCAGAGTCAGCACAAAAAAATCGTGCGCAAAATAATCGTATGGCGTTACCCATCTTCATATTCTAATGTCTTTGACACAAGAATGTGTATAACCTGCAGTCTAAGAACGAGCCTAGCGATATGTCTGCCTACTAGAAAGTGTCTCACACTTTCTTCCTAGGATATTCTTGATATTCAGAATAGTCTATGTAACACTAGAAACTCATTTTCCCACGGTTCAGGGTCATTAGAAAGATAATAGTGCTCTGATCTCGGTTACTACAGTAAAAACTGTCCATTCTCATTTATAAAACATGCTTTTGGGGGGCAACTGAGGATATAGGATTATAGGTATTTCCTTTGTATAGAAAACTCTTCCTCTCCTATCCATTCGCTTTTGCTGTCTAGTGTAAATTGCAATGCACTTTGCTTTCAGGCGTTATGTGTGGTCAACTGTAGGCAATTATGACAAAATTATGGGCTCTCTCCTCCGTGTCGCTTCACTCCCATATTGATTGTGTTTGTGTTGGGCGGGATTTCGGAACTGGCAAACATCAAAGCAGCATCAGCATCAGCAGCAGGAGCAGGAGCAGCCCCATAAAATCCACAACCCACATGCCATTAGGCAAAAGCTGCTGCTGCACTCGACGCTTAGCTCAGAGTCTATAAATAGCGATTGTCAAAGGCAGACACACACACAGGCACACACACAGCTGCATACACGTGTAGATGAGCAACAATGATGCCTCAAGTAAGCGGCTACAGTTACACCAGTGAAGCGTGTGGAAGTGAAGTGAAGTGGGGGGGGGGTGGAGATTTCCCAGAGCCGACACCAAGCTCAGTGATTTTTCATTTGAAGTGGCTTGTGAAGCGCGCCAAGTGTTTTTCCACACTCGTAGCACAAAATCACTGCGCGGCTTAGTGCGATTTTCCAAAGCTTTTCATTCGACACACAGACGAGGAGCAGAAGGAGTCGAAGGAGGACAGTGTTAATGGAACTTTATGCCTAGGGCAAGAATTGCAAACTCTTCCCCCGCCCCCTCCCAACTGATTGAGTGTTTTTGTCCCAGTGCAGCTTAATCGATTGTTTGTTTGTTTGTTCTGCCGACTTATCGTCAATAATGGCCAAACAACATTGTTTATGGTTGGCAATTAATCACTGGCTATCACTAAATTATATAATAAACACTAGCCACAGGGGCCGGGCCTTAAGCTTAAAATGGGGGAAAAGTGTATGAAGAACAAGTGGATGAGTTAATGGAATTTATGCTGTATGGCGTTTTGTTCTGTTTGGTGGGCTAGGGCTAGGGGGTGGAGGGGAGTCATGGTGACATTTTGTAGAGAGCTTCTTTCAACGCGTCCATTCAAAATTTAAATCATAGTCATAAATATATAAAGTGAATTATACTAATTGATACCAAATAAACTACTTTAAAATATGAATAAAACACAAAGGGGAATAAAACAAAAGCATAATAAATCACCCACATAATAGAGTAACCCACAAAATATAGTGAAAACCAGGGTAAAAGTGTGATAAAAATCAGTTTATTGCAGTTACATTGTGTTTAGCAACACTAGAGTTGTTGAGCCACACTGCCATGTTTCAGCAACAAAGCACAGCAAGCATCCAAAGTTGACGCAGCAATGTTGCTTCAACAATGTTTTAGACAACATTTGGGCAGCCTCAAATGTTGGTGCCTTGAATTTTTTTGCTCTTTTCATTAAGCACATAATTTCATACTGTGCGTAGTTTAGTCCCAGGCAAATGTTTTGTTGTTTACTCTTAACCTAAAACATAATAAAAACCCACAAATAATACAAATACAAATACCAAATACAAAGTGTTTGTGTTTATGTGCAAATAAAAGGGACAACACAAAAAGCGCACTGTAGAAAATACTTTGGAAAAAGAGAGAGAGAGAGCATAGTGGAAAGTAGACAAATAAAGCAAAATAGCAACAATACAAAAAAAACAAAAGCAACATAAGCCAAACAATAAACAAAAGTAGGAAATAAGAAATGGTAAAAATAAAAACCACTGACGTCCGCGCTCTATGTTGATGTCACCATCGACATCGACGATGCCAGGTGGAGCCTTGGTGATTTCGGTATATATATCCTCATCGTCCTCCTTGCCATCCACATCAATGGTGCCCTCATCCACCTCCACATGGCCAGATGCATCCACAGGAGTTTGGACCTTTTTGATTTCATAATCGAAGGGTAACTGATCATCAGTGTCTTCAGTGTCTTCAATATCTCCACCATCGTGGTCATCATCATCATCGTCGTTATCGTTATTGTCCTCGCCGCTACCTTCTTCAGGCAGTTCCAAATCGTCTTCGTCGCCATCTTCGGTCACATCAATCTGAGGGGGAGTGGGCACGGGCACGGACACGGACACGGGTGTGGTGCTGCTCGTATTGGCGGGTGTAGGCAATGTTGAGGTTGAGGAGGTGTCGTAGCGGTTTGTAGTAAGGAATATTTTTCTTGTTGCCGGAGTCGGAGTCGGAGTCGGAGTTGCGAAGGAGGTGGAGGAGGAGGATTGTGTCGGTGTTGTTGGTATTGATGATGGTGTTGTTGGTGTATGAGCTGCTGGATATAAAGATGTTGTGGTTGTTGTGTGTGAGTTGTTGTTGTAGTGACTGTAGTTGTTGTTGTTGTTACTAAAGCTACTGTACGTGTCGGTGGCTGTTGTGGCGGATAAGGTAGGAGTGGTTACATTTACACTAGCTTGATCTTTACCGATTGTATTATGACCACTGATGTCACCACCAATGCCACTGCCGATGATACCGTTCTGGTTGTTGTTGTTGATATTATTATTATTATTATTGTTCGCTGTGGTGCTACTACCAATGATTGTGCCACTATTCGATTGATGATTGAGATTGAGATTGAGATTACTCTGGCTGTTGTCGATTTGATTGTGATTGTTGTTGTTGTTGATTCTACTCGAGATGAGGTCGTTGTTGTTGTCGCCCGTTATATGCTTACTATTTGTATTCGAACTGCTACCGCCGATTTGAGAGATGCGCGTGTTATGCGAACCATGTGAACCATGCGAACCGTGATGATCAGTTATAGCGTCCTCGTCATCGGGTCCAAAACCAGAGCCAGAATAGTCCGGATCTTTCTCTAGATCGTCGTGTATCTGCGAAAGAAAACAAAACAACATTTGGTTAGTCACGCACAGCAACAACAAAAACTTGATTGTTTCGTTCTTTGAAACACGCTCTTTAATTTTGGTTCTTATTTTAGTAATAAAGTTCTTCATTCAAGCATTATTCGTTCTTACAAGGCACTTAAAATAGATATTGCTTATATGGTGCTCTAATGGTTCTTCAAAAAGTACCGAATCGTGCTTAACATATAACATCAGAAATCAATAATTTAGGGATCTTAAATCCATAATTTCGTACTTAAGTCAAGAATTTCCTGGCTTATTGAATAAAATTCTTGGTTCAAATACTAAATTCTTGAGTCAGTGGAGTTTTTCAAAATATTGAATCAAAAATTCCGTGTTTGAATTAAGAATTTTTGATTCAAGAGCGTTTTTTAAATCTTAAATCAAGAATTTCGTACTTTAATTAAGAATTTCCTGGCATACTGAAGTTTTGAAACGGAAAATTCTTGACTCAAATGCGAACATTTTGATTCAAGAGCGTTATTTTATATATTGAATCAAGATTTCAAGATTGAATCAATTTCATATTTGAATCAAGAATTTAGGTGTTTTAATACGCTCTTGTATCAAGAATTTCGTACTTAAATGAAGAATTTTCAGGCCTATTGAAGTTTTGAAACGGAAAATTCTTGATTGAGATACGAACTTTTTGATTCAAGAGCATTTTTTAAATTTTGAATCAAGAATTTTGTATTTGAATATAGAACTTTGGGATTTTAAAACGCTCTTGAATCAAGCATTTTGTATTTGAATATAGAACTTTGGGATTTTAAAACGCTCTTGAATCAAGCATTTCGTACTTAAATCAACAAATTCCTGGCTTATGGAAGATTTTAAACGGAAAAGAGCGTTTTTTAAATATTGAATCAAGAATTTTGTATTTGAATCAAGAATTTTTGATTCAAGAGCGTTCATTGAAGCGGCTTATTAAAGTTTTGAAACGGAAAACTCTTGATTCAAGTATGAAACTTTCGGAGCTAGGTTTAATTTTTATAAATTCCCGCTGTCCCTTTTTTCTATGTAACTGTTGCGACGGCTGCTGTTAGCGCCGCTTTACCAAATTTAGTTTTGCTTACATCTCCACAATCATTTAATATCGATAAACCAAGCTGATTACTTAATGTATATAAAAAGTCATCCCCAACCATCTGGGGTATAAAAACTAAAGAAGAGCTTCCTTTTTTCTTTGCTGCTCAACAAATAGCAAAGTATTTTTTTTATTGAAAATTATGCCTTCGTCCCCTCTCTCCCACTCCTAAAATGTCCTTGACTTGCTACACAAAAGCATAAAATGCCGAGTGGATGTGAACAACTCTGCCCCAGGGGACACATTTATATGGTCCATTGTCTGTCTGGGAGAGAGAAAGAGAAGTCGTTGGTGGTTTTTGAGGTTTATTTTGACTCGAAACGTAAATAGAAACCACAAAAAACCATAGAGAGAGAGAGAGAGAGTGCCACAACTGTGACCAATGGCCCAAACACACAGAGGCACCAAACTTATTTCTTGTTTATTTACTTTAATTTTGGTCGCCATAAAAACAGACAGTCAACTTAATTGAATTTGTTCACGCGTTATGATACGGTCAGGTCTGGGCATTCAGCCAGGTCACGACACCAATACACATATAAAACACATGTGGATTTATGTGGACACATTTGGAAATGATTTGAAATTAATGAAATGTGTTGATATCTGTGGTTCTTTTTAATTAAATCTAAATAAAGTGCAAACAAGCCGGTGGCTAACATGCAAGCATCGCTTACTGAAATCGTTTAATACGTTTAATTGAGTCTGGTTTAGCGCCTTTCCCGTCTACAGTGTCGGTACATGCACTGTTCGCCAGTTACGAACAGTTAAAGTTAACAGATTAATTTCTAAATCGTTTAGATATATGTTTTTTTTTGTGTCGGGTGCTGCCAAAAGCAATGCATCCGGTGACCCGTTTGGCACAGCACCCCCAGATGCTTATACAATTTAAGTCAACCATCCGGCAGTTTGCTAAGGGGTAATCATCGGACTGGCCGATCAGCACAGCAACGCCAGACGTTCGCACACAAATTGTCAGCCAGCCGCCAGGCGGTTTCGGGACTGCCATCGGCAAGGCCATTTACCACTTACCACCCGGCATTCAGCTAAGGGTAACCCAATATACAGGCCGATCGGCACAACAATACCAAAGGACAGGCTAATTTGGAACAGCCATAGGCCAGCACATTTTCGGATAACCATCCGGCATTCGGCTAACGGTAAGCATCGGACTGACCTATCCGCACAGCAATATCAGAAATTATACTTGTAATGTCAGGTATCCGCCAAGCGATTTGGGACAACCATCGGCCATTTGTGGCCATTTGTGTTAACCACCCGGCAAGGATAACCATCAGCACGACCGATGCGTACAGCTCTACCAGACTACAAGACCGCGGTTGTGTAAAAGTTTTTAAAGAAAGAAAAAATTTTTATTAGTTGTTCCTAGGCGGGATCGAACCCTCAACCTCTGGCACAGAAGGCAAACACAGTTCCTGCTGCACCACAAACGGCTACATTTTTGTTAACCATTTGGCAATATCTAAAGTTTGCAAATTCTACGTCTTTTCCCTTTGTTGATCCTCCAAGATAGAAGATAAGACCTTTACTGATTTGGATCATTTGGAACCGTCATATGATGGGAATGTCTCTCTGCCATTCCCATCATATGACGGTTCCAAATCATAAATAAGGTTTGTTAAGAAAGACCAACTGTTAAATTTGGCAGGATACTATTTTTTTATGTTGATACACCTTCTCTCAACATATATACCTACTTATTGCATCTCTTGAACAGATGTCATCGTACGATTTTTCTTCCTAAGTAAAACGCTTAATAGGGTTATAGCTGATTAAAGTTAAATAAGTAGATGTGCGTATACAACGCTTATGATAAGAAATTTTTAAATGAGAACTTTATAAAATATTTCAAATATATAATATATAGGAAACTTAGTTCGGCTTTTGATCTTAGCAACAGTAGCACTGAGCTAGAGCATTCGACTGAGAAGCGTACGGTCTCGAGTTGAAATCCCAGTAAAGGTATGTTTATAAAAAAAAAAAATTTCAGAGTTCTTTCAACACATTCTAAAGATGTGTTGTGGTGTTGCGGTGGTTGGTGGTAATGTATAGAAACAAATGTATACATATATAAAAGTGAAAAAACGAAATATATATTTTTATACACTTGAAAAGTGTATTATAATTTTGCCCAGAAGTTTGCAACGCATAGAAGGAATCATCTCCGACCACATAAAGTATATATTTCTTGATTCGTTCGAAAAATGAGTTTTAGTGAGAAAAACTGGGTCATGGGTAATATGTAATGTTTTTAAGCTGATCTGCGAAGTTTGGTCGAAGTCGCTAACCGTTGAGACAAGCTATTTCAAGTGTATCAAAACTTCGGTACAGACGAAGTTAGCTTTGCCTTTCTCGTTTTTTTGGTCTTTTGGATGATCAAACCGCCTAGTCGATGTATAGTCCATACCGCCCGCCATAAGGCTTACCCAAACAGCCTTCCGCTCAGTTGGACACTTTTGTCTGACCGCTGGCGGCGGTGTCCGGATTTTATGACAACCCAATAAAATCTGGCATGAGAGCTGGTATGGAGGCCGGCAGCCGGAGCCAGAATCCGGCTGACATTCTCCAGCCGGCCGGCGACCTCCCGAACTACAGGGTAAGATTTATGGAAGCAAAATTAAGTTTTAACGTAGAAGTATCGGCGAATTTTAGTATTATTTCTGACCTCACATCGAACGCCAAGTTGTGTTTACACTGACAGTCGATGCCATAGAAACTCTTGCATTTTGTAAAGATCTTGAAATTACCTTCAATTTCGCGTTAAGCTCAAATCGGTCAAGCGCGACTGTAATGTATTAGGATTTGAATGTTTCTCACACAACTTTATTTTTGCACCAAAACAAGGCTTGTTGATGGATTTTCTAAACTGAGCAATAGATGGCGCCAATACTTGCTTTGTGTGTCTACGCCACTTTAACTATTTAGTTTAAAACACTGATTAGGTATGAGTTGCCGGTATGAATGAGTGTCACAGAATGGCCGAGCGTGAGTTAGAGATGTAAGATATAAAATGGTGGGAGTTTAGATGTGTGAACCAGATAGATGAACTGGATCTGTGATTCGAGCTGGATGAGCTGAGACTGTGATTGGAGCAGAGTGAACTGGGACCGTCACAACCATTTGGCAACCCAGCAAGAAAACTGCTACAGCGAACATTCTTTTGGCCATAACTTGAGTATGACTTTTTTCCACATTGCGGGGACGAGAGTGTTCGTGGAAAAAATGGATAGTAATAACCTCTCCCCGATAGACACTTTAAAGATCGGTAAGACAAAAGGACATTTCTATACCTACTGAAAACTAGGCAAACCAATTAAAGTGCACATGTATGTGTGCCAATTGTTTATGTGCGAGCACTGACTTATTGAATATTTCGGCAATCGTTTGAGCAGTCATTAATAATTTGTAAGGGAAGGACCAACAGCAGTCAACACTGAGTCATGGCGACGAACGATGATTGAAAGCAAAAAACCACACCTAAGGTCGGAATGAATGAATGTCGAAATGTCTTATTCAATCGACTTCAGTTTACCCTCTCAAGAAGCGCATCAAATTTCTAAACCACATTTCGCTCTAAATGGCTTTTAAGCGTGAGTTGGCTACTGGATACCGGCTCCAGGCTCTCAACTTGCAGCTTCAGGCTTTCAGCGAGAAACGACAAGACCCAGAACCCTAAAATATTTTCTATAAATATCTTACAACCCTTTTCCTTATAGGCTTAACTCCTACCTCAATCTAAATGTAAATGGGCAATTGGAAAATAATAAGTGCAGCATAATAGCAAAAAAAAAGGATCAAGAAATTGTCCAGCTGGAAAAAAAACCCACAACTGCAAGCAGAAGAAAAGGCCAACCAAACGAAACGAAACGAAACGAATTTTCAATTTCGTTGTCTAAATAAGCCGTAAGATATTTGCCAGCTGGAAAATTGAGTTGTTTCTCTGCTTGCTCTCCTGCTCTTTCTCGGGGGGCCAAACTGGGAAATGCATGTAAATAAATTACAACTCCTTATCCCCAAGAGGATGGCACACAGACAATTATTGAGCTATGCCAATGCAGAAAACAAAGCTTCAACTATAAATTTGTGTTACACAGTGGGGGGGGGGGAGGGGAGAACGGGCGGGGATTGTGGTTGTGGTGCAGACAAACTTTTGCCATTTCCTGCAATGTTTAGCCGGCTACTTGGTCAAACTAAAATTGTGTGGTTTTCTTTTTTTTTTTTTTTTTTTGTCACGCACTTTTGGAACATTGTCAAATCGGCAATTTACTTGTTAGGTAAACTTTTCTGGGACAAAAACTTCTTTTTCTTTTGGGGGCATTTGGCATTTGGTTAGGATTTGTTTTTACCATTGATGAGGATTTCAAGTTGAAATGAAATTCTGTGCATTAATTATGCGGAAGGAGCCTGGAAATCAAGTTTTCCTTGGGGGCTTCTGGAAACTTTTGTAAAGAAAAAATGCAGTGCGGCAACTTGTTGTTTATGCATGAAGTCTGTTATGCCTTCTGGCCACCCGCTTCTTCTTCTCCTTTAAGTTGCAGTTGAACGCACTGGCTGACACAATTTGCGCTCATTATAATCTTGAAGGTTGTTGATGCTGCTGCTGCTGTTTGGCCCCTTTTGTTCATTTTTAAAATATTTGCATTTTCATTTTGGCCAAAGCAACTAGTTGGGCAACTTTCTTAAACGTTTTATTGAAACAGTTTTTGCCATTTCCCCCATTTTCTGTCATATATCAAAATGGTGTCAAGCATACGCCATGTTGGTCCAGCAAAAAGTGGCAAAAGCCAGTGCCAGGCAGCAGGTGCCCTGGCTGAAATGACATCATTTAAATTCATGCATGACCCACATTTGGCAACAGCTGCTGCTGCTCTTCCAGCTTTAGCTCCAGCTTCAGCACTTGCACATTTTACTTCATATTTTATTAACAAAGCAATTTATTGCATAAATTCACATCCCAGCCCCTACCGCTTCACATCCCAGTTGGCCACAATTTAACGATTGCGTTGCAAGTTTCTTTAAATTGTGCAACAAATGCTTGTGCCACGCCCCAGTTTTCTGGCTTGCTAATTGCTGCATAAATCAAGCGTCTAAAAGGAAAACGCTTTAAACCAACAGCAAGTCCTGTCGCAAGTCGGCTATATATGACCTGACCACTTGGGACAGTGTGGAGAAAAAAGAGTGTGTGTGGCAAAAAAGAAGAATCTAGGGAGAATTTATGTACGCCACATGACGTATACGCTATATGCAAAAATAATTAAAATTTATAAACGAAAGCATATTTATGCGTTACTGTGATTGGCCGTGTTCAGCAGAACAACTTGCTCTCTGATCAAATACAAATTTTCAACTAGAGTGATGCCAATTTGAGGTATCAGAATAGAGGAGCAGGTATCAAAGAAATAAAAAGCTACTATAGTATACACCTCCAAGAGCAGAAACCATTCTGATTGTCCGGAAAGCACCTGGAGAGTCAGGACAGGCATTTTCGCGCTACGTGTTTCTGTGAGTGGTGCAAGAAGGCAAGAGGTACGCGATTAAATTCTGCGTGAAACTTGGTAAATTTGCGACAGAGACGTTTGAAGCCTTTTTGAAAGGCCGCGAAGAGGTCGCCGATGAAGACCTTCGACTTGGACAAACTCCGACAATGTGACTCGTGTTTTGAACTCAGACCGTCGACTAAGTATTCGTTTAAGTGCCCAGATGTTTAATTTACCAAAATCTGCGGTTCGTGACATTGTGACGGAGCATTTGAACATGCGCAAGGTGTCCGCGAAGATGGTCCCAAAAGTGAACTGAAATAGTGACTTCTTATGAACAGCTACCTGACCAAGGCCGGCATCCCAACGCTTCCGCAGCCGACCTACAGCCCAGATGTGAAATAGTGTTGGGTAAAGGTTGTTCATTTCACTGAACATGTTCACTTATTCTATTTGATGTGAAACATCTTTAATTTCGGTACGAACGATTTTAGTAGGAGTAAAATTTGATTTCAGCGTCATGACGCTGACATCATTCATATTTTGTGTTGTTGTTTTGTGGAGTCTCCGGCAAACACACACAGCCATAAGAGAATTGGCAGATGGGGCAAGTCAAGAGGTAGGATAGACGCTGAAGAGGGGCAACTGCGTGGGTTCTGGGGAAGATCTGGGTGGGATCAGGTGATATTTGTGGCTGGGATCTGGTTAGAATTGCCGGGGATCTGGGTGGGACCTGGGTGGGATCTGGGTGGTATCTGGGTGCGATCTGAAAGGGATCTGGGTGGTATCTGGAAGGGGTCTGGTGGATCTGGAGAGATCTGGGCGAGATCTGGATGGGATGTGGGTAGGATGGGGGGACCTGGCGGGATCTGTGTGTTATCTCGGCGGGATCTAGGTGGGCTCTGGGTGGTAACTGGAAGGATTTGATGGGATCTGGACGATATCTTCGCGGGATCAGCATAGAATCTGAGTCGGATCTAGTCGGGATATAAATGGGATCTAGCTGGTTAGATCTGGTGGGATCTGAATTTCTGGATTTTCTGGATTTCTACTCCCCGTTAATTTTTCTTCTTTCGATAGAGTGCCCTTTCTGATTTATATACCATTGAGAGAGAGATTTGAAAATAAGCTCTTAGACTAAGCATCATGTTTCACATCAAAGACTCGTGAGTGTTAGCTACACTCACACCATTTTTTTCCTAAGTGAGTCAACTCACTCAAATCGCTCTTGTTCAGTTGTTTTTGTGTTCTAGAGAAAGAGAACATAATTACAGACAGATGATTACAAGTGTATGTGTGTATTGCTGCTTGGCAATACTGCTTCATCAGCAGTTGCCAAACTTAGTTTGCTCGTCATATTAGCAAAAACAGTGTCCTTGAAATTGTTTTTCGAGTTGGCAACTTATATCCTGGGCAGTGTGAGACATCTTCTATCAGCTTCCTAAAATCTGGCTCGTCCACAATTCTCAAAGCGTGGTGTCCTTTAGCGATCATTCGAGCCAAATGACGGTCTATTTGCTGGCTCCGATTTGCAGGTGCTGGCTTATACAGAAAGCTTGTAATCCTTTGTTGGCTTATAAGTCCGAATTGCTCGACATTTTACACAAGGGCAGAATTGTCATTATTGTTGTTCTGCCGGACGGTGTTTGCATTTAAGATGCGGATTTAGATTGCCTTGTGATTTGCAACTTAACTGAACAGCTCACAGAGCGAGACAGACAGAATAACTCACAGAGCAAAAGAACAACAACAAGAAGAAGTCAGGGCAAGGCAGAGTGAACAAGACTCGCTGAACAAAAATGAACAATTGAAGAAGAACATGTTTGCTCGCTCAGTTTAAAGAACAATTCAATTTTGTTCACTCACTCATGAACAACCCAACAGTACTTGAAAATCGCGCTGGCAGCGCCGCATCGACGCAGAAGGAGCCTATTGTGAAAGTTTTTAAAGAATTGTAACGAATGGCTCAATAGATTTATTTAAATCGCCTCAGTCCTATTACTTTTCGGAAAAACCCTGTACTCTGGTCCAAAGGTACACAGAGCATATTAAGTTTGTGCAAAACTATGTAACAGGGAGAAGGAATCATTTGCGACCCCATAAAGTATATACCGCCGAGTCGATATAGCCTAGTCCGTCTGTCTGTCCGTCCATCCGTCCGTATGAAAATCAGGGATGTGGGTGGAATGTAGGTGGGAAGTGGATGGTATGTGGGCGGAAAGTGGGCGGGAAGTGGGAGGGATGTGGGTGGGATGTGGGCAGGAAGTGGGCGAGAAGTGAGAGGGATGTGGGTGGGATGTGGAAGGGATGTGAAGGGGAAGTTTGTGGGAAGTGAGTGGGAACTGGGGGGAAGTGGGTGGGTGGAAATTGGGTGTAGAGTGGGTGGGATGTGGGAGGGATGGGGTTGGGATGTGAGCGGGAAGTGGGTGGGATGTAGGTGGGAAGTGGATGGGATGGAATGTGGGCGGAAGTGGAAGGGATGTGGGTGGGAAACGGGTGGAAGTTGTGTAAGAAGTGGATGGGAAGTGGGTGGAGTGGGATGGGGGTGGTAAGAACGCAGCAGCAAAGTCGTAACGGTGAAAAAGCAAAGTAGTAAAACGTTGACTTCAAGCCTCTGTATGTATGCAGAGGAAACAAATTTAGAGAATATTTTTAAATTTGTTAAATATTTGACTCTCACGATTGACTTCTGATATTGGTTCTATACTGTTAAAGGCGCAGCAAAGCGCGACGGGCTTTTTGCTAGTTTGACATAATTTGGTTGGAATTACACTATTTTAAATTCTCTTTGATCTTCACCCCATTTAATGATTCTTCAGTTAATAACAAATATATAATTAATATAGGCGAACTTTTTAGCTTTAATTTAATAGATACCATTTTACCATATAACAAAGTCAAGTGCAACTTTTTGCTGCCTCCGAGTTTTCATATTTTGTAGAGCCTAATTAATTAAGAGAATCCTTTACTGGTTTGTTTTTGTTTCAGTGTACTTTTCCGCATGTAAATAATTACATTTTAAGCGCGCAAGCAGCGAAGTAAATTGAAAAAGTTTTTCCAGGCCCAAGGACATGGGGCTTTTCTTTTTTGGTTAAGAATGCATGCTTAAGAAACTTTTACTTCAAACTGAAAATATGCCGTGGCCTTGTCAGAGAACAACAACAGCCACATAGCAGGGCCATTGTTGTGGTGTAATTGTTATCTGCCAAGGGAAAACAATGCACGCTGTTGCTTACTTTTGTGCATAATTTGGCACTTAATTGGCAGCCGCCACGAAGGAGAATTTTAGTGGCACATTTATCAGTGCCTGTCGCCTGTCGGAAAAGTTTTATTTCATTGCATTTTTTTCAGTTGGCATTCGTCTTCTTCACCTGGTGAATTGCAGTGTGGCTAAAGGATTTATGTTATTACAATTGCCAACTCGGCAAAAGGCAACCAGGCGTCATCATCATCATCGTTAGGCCCAAAAAAAAACCGTCTCATCAGCAGCGGGAAAATCAATAACCGCACCCAGGTTTTGCTTTGCTACGCTTTTCTTCTGTTTTCTCTCTCTCTCGCTCCCAGCTTATCTCCGACTGCCTGTTTTATGCTTTCACAATAAATTAAAAGTAGCCGGCCGGCCGCATCATCAGCATTAGCTGGAGCAAATTATGAACGCAAATAGAAAACTGCCAACTGCGCCGCAAATCTGTTTTCCTCTTCCCTTCATAATTTTTATGTTTAAGGCTTAAGAGATTTTTTTTAATGGAAATTTAGGAGCTTACCTGCTGCCCTACCCCGCTGACAGGCGGCAATTAATAAATGAGCTTAAGCTCTAAACGAGAGTGCAACATTTTCTCCAGATATCTGGATTTTATGTTAATTGCCAAATCCTTGCAACAAGGTTTAAAGGTCCCCAAAGTAATTTGCATATGAGAAACTGTCTGCCTGCTGCTCACTTTTGGTGACATTTTGCAGCTAATCAGACACAATTTGAAGCCAGGTCATAAACTGCAACTAAAAGGCAGACACTGGGGAGAGGGGGGGAAGCGGCAGCCCAAAGTTGTTGAATTTTAATTGCAGGCAGCAGGAGCAGGAGCAGGAGGACGCATTAAGCGTGCTGAAGTGAACTAAAAGCAACTGAAGTAAGTGAAGCAAGCACACACACACACACACACACATGTGCATAAAGAAACTTGGGGGGAAAACTTGGGTAAGTCGACAACTGCATCTACCGTTGTTGCACCTCATTAAAATTTTAATGCGTCCCTGGCTTTAGTCGACAATATAATGGGGCGTGGCATTAACAGTTCTTGCTCAGTCAATTGCAACAAAAAAAAAAAATACAGCAGCTTAAAAGAGAAAAATCGTTAAATCCATCAATGTGGGATCGACTGTCAGTTGAGCTGGAAACAAGGGCAAGGATTTTAGTTCCCATGATAGCAAACAGAACTGAATTGAAGTCAATTTTGAGAAACTAAAAAAACTCATTTTTCACGTCAGGCTAAATGTTCCGCCCAGAAATTGTTCTATACATTTTATACGGAACACTTACGTTGAAAGAGGCAATCTCCCTTTCCACCTAACTACCTGAGACTGGAATTTTGGCATCATCAAATGTGAGATCAGGGGCAAGCCTTGAATTAAATAATGCTATTTCAATGGAATATCTAAAAAGGGGTTCTTGGACATTTTGTAAAATTTCATTATTCTCATATCATTTCTAAACTAAAACGTTTCATTTTAACCATAATTAATATCATAATTATTTATCAAATGTCAAATGATATTAGAAATGGTTAAAATGATATCTATTTTATTTTCGAAACTCTTCCGTGCGAAAAAGAAAGAGACAACTTCAGTGCGGAAAGCTGCCATGCCAATTTGTGACGTGCAAATGGATCCGAGTTCGATCCCAGGTCAAGACGATGTCTAGAAATGTAGTAGTAGTAGTAGTAGTATTGATTCATTCATAAATTTTTATAATTTGTGTTAAAAAAAAACAAATGCACATCGTGACTTTATTATAAATAAATGCTGGTATCCTTCTGAGCATGGCAATTGAGGCCGTTAGCCCATACCTAAAGTGGCCCACAATACTCCATTTCCAGTTACTACACTTGACTTCCCCTGTCGTCCCTGTTAACATTAACAGTAATTCAAAAATAAACATAATACATAAGTTGATGTTACAAAATATTCATTAATTGACATTTAACATTATAAAATTCTCTACAAATAAAATTGAATCTCCTATTTAGAAATCCCCTAAAAACTCCTGCCTATATTTTGTGGCCTCCCTCAGATATGAGGTTAGAGAGGGCCAATTGGAACCGTTCATTAGGTCAAGCATTTCCCTTCTCTCTAGAGTCCATTTGTCGAAGTGCAGTAAACGGAGCTCACCTAGTATTGGACATCGCGCTATGAAATGTGCAACATCTTCTCTTTCATCCATATTGCATCTTGCACGAAAAATAAGCGATATTGCATATGTGTCCACATCATCCCTAAAATAGTTTCTTTCACCTAATTTGTACTCTAGGCGCTTAAATGTGCATCGAGTATTACTCTGCCTTGCCTGCCGCTCGAACTCATTTTTTTCTCCATCGTCAATCTTCTGTAACAGTTCCATTTGCCACGCATCCCAAGTTCTGCTGTCATTTGTACATGTATTTATGTTGTGGTCTCCAGCCATACTATTCCATTCATGGAAGAACTGTGATCGGTCTATCAAAAGTTGTTCAACTATTATTTTTGGGAGCCGTGAAGAGTCCATCTGCATAGCTTTGCCTATATATTTAAAGTGCAGCTGAAGGGTGTATTGGAACAGTGTAGGTAGGCCCGTTTCAATGTATAATGCGTAGCTCGGAGTGTTTACAGGCAGATAAAAGATCTTTTTAATGTAGAAACGAAGCAATCGCTCTACATCCTCGAATCGGCAAAATCCCCAGACTGGGGCCGCATAACACATAATTGCCCTGGATGTTGCTAGAAACAGTTTATATTTGGTGCTGTTGTTGACTTTCTTCTTCCCAAGCAGATGTTTCCAGGTGCTATTAATAGCGACTTTGGCGTCTGTCAATTTCTGTGCCAAATGTTTCTTAAATGACATATTGGATGTCAGTAGCACGCCTAGGTATTTGTACTCATTTACTGTTTCTAGCAATACCCCATCTAGTGTCCATTCATCAGCTCTGGCTCTTCGTCCTCATCCATCCTTTACTATCATTATTTTCGACTTCTCGATATTTATACGAAGACTCCACGTCTGACAGTACCTACTGAGAGCATCAATCATTTCTTGCATCACCTGTGGGCTTTCCGCGAAAAGCACCATGTCGTCGGCATACATGAGAACCTTGATGCGTTGAGATCCAAATTCTACTCCTCCGGGAAGATTCGCAACAATATCATCCACATACAATGCAAATAATAGTGGACTCAACAAGCATCCCTGCTTTACGCCTAAGATCGTTTCGAACCATTCGGATAGTTGGTTTCCACCCCATACTGTGGTTTTATTTAGGCTATAAAGGCTTTCTACTATATTTGTCCAGAAATGATAAATTCGTTATTTTTCTGTTTCTATAAAACAATAAATAATAGTATGTACTTAGCAGTACTTAGCTGACATGGCCAAATCATTATTTTCTCTTTGCGTACTAATGAAATTATATAATATCAATTTGATCTTAAAAATATCATTTTGATATGTTCGAAATTTTCACTTGGATATTTGTGGACAGGTCAATTTCAAGTGTATCATATCGGCTTTTTATTGATATGAAATAGTATAATATTGAGCCCCAGATCATATCATTTTTTTTCTGTGCACAGCATTTTACATGTGTTTTTTTTGTGGCCATGTGCGCGGACCTAGTCAATCTTTCGATTTAAACTGCACTTGCAGTATTTTCAGTATAATTTATCGGATCCTTGGCATCTCGGCACATCTGACTCTTTAATTCAGGTTCTTTTAACCAAGATTCGCGAAATTTTTGTTTGTAAACGTCTTTCGGCCCAATGAACCGATATTTGATACGTTTGATTTTGATTGAACACTTACAAATCAGGGTTGTAAAAAAGTTTACGATGCCACGTAGTTGTAATTGATAAATTGTATAAAAGAGCATAAATAATGCACAAAATTAAATTAAAAAGGCATTTTTTCCGGATATAGTTTCAAAAAGGAAAGATCTGTCCGAAAAAAGGAGAAATTGACAACACTGGTTGAGAGAGCAAGCGCTTCTGATTCATTTTTTTCTGTCTTTTCGGTACCGAGTTCGATCCCCAGTCAAGGCGGGGTCAAGAAATTATAAATTCGTTCTTTTTCTCTTTCCATAAAACATAAAAAAAAGTACTTAGCTAAAACAAAACTTAGTAGTATAAGACTGCCATTTGAAATAATTTTTTTTTCGTTTTGTAATAATAAAATTATAAAATATCAATTTAATCTTAAAAATATCATTTTGATATGGTCGAAAAGTTCACTTTGATATTTTCAAACAGGTCAATTTCAAGTTTGCCGTTTTATTGATATGAACCACCAGTTCATGAGCTATGAAATCACCGCTCTCCAACACCAAGTTTGTGGTTCGTGAACACGTAATTTTTAGGATTTGCACAGAAAGAAAAGTTGAGATATTTTAATCTTTTAAATATTGGAGTAGAGCCCGGTAGAGCTTAAAAATTAATCTCGACTTTCAGGATATTCTACACAGTTCAACTTATGAGGTTGACCCATGCCTTTCGAACTTGAATCATTCTAAAATGTGCTTACATCAATCCCTTTTGAGATCACATGTCCATAAATTGGAGAGCGAGAGTAAAGAAATATACGGCCCTGTTCCGAATGCCGAGTCGGTTTCGGAGTAAACCTTGTTTTTTCTGATTTAAAATAAAATTCAATCTCTTAAAGGATTACCCCGGGATATTTGTAATCTTTCTTGGGATCAAAAGGCGGATAAACTCAATCCTTTTTCTGATCGGTTCGAGCATATCCGGGATTACGTTGTTTTCATTACCGCTTAGGAATGATTTGATCCCATATGGATTGATTTTTTTTTTGAGTGTGATGCAAAAGCTTGTTAATTTCTGCAAAGTTTACACGGTATGTCTTTTGTCTATTTGAGGTGGTGGCCTGGCCTCACCTTGTGCTACAGCAGTTTCAGTGAGAACAAGAGCCGCTCATTAGGGGTTTAAATGCTAAATCAATGTGCATAGAAATGTGGTTCCATCGACT
>JAEIFU010000711.1:0-104495 GCA_018904235.1 Lordiphosa stackelbergi | reverse complement strand
ATGTCACTCCTGCCCAAAATTATACGACACCATGAAAATTTTAGTTTCGACCCTCGTAGGAGAATGGGAAAGCATAATACAACAAAATCAAGTATGCAGAAAGAAAGCTTAATGAATTCTGCTTAAAATCTGATATTCTTATCTCTGATTGCATCTCGCGTTTTCAAGTAGCGGTTAAAAAAAAAAAAGTTCGATTTTTGTCATGTCTGCAAGTGTATCAAAATTATACGACATATTTCAAATATTGCGGCTGGAGAGAAAGATTTGGTTTCAATAAATTTTTTTATATATCTGCTAACAATTTAATGAATTTGTAATAAAATGCCGCGTGGGCGTTTGTTATCCGACGAGGAAAAGGGAAGGATAAGAGCCTACAACGATGTTGGCTTTAATGTAAGCGAAATATCGCGGAAAATCGGTCGAACACGTTGTGTTATCACCAAATTTTTGAACAATTCGGATGAATATGGTGTGAAGCATAGCTCTGGAAGAAAACCCAAGTTGTTTGACCGCGAAAAAGTCGCATAATACTTAAAGCTAGCAATTCGATAGCTTCGTGCTCCACACTTGCCTCATGTTGCAGTACGCCTGTGTCACGGATGATTGTTTGGCGGACGCTGCAATCATCGGAGTGCATTGTCAGAGGAGTCTTAAAAAAGGTTCCGTTCTTAAAGCCGCACCACAAAACAGCACGACTTCAATTTGTGGAAATAAAACTTGGAGAGAAACTGGGCCTCGGTATAAAATTTTAGCTTTATTTTGTTTAAACAGCTTTGTTCAATATTTATCATTTAGCTAATATTTTTTGATGACAAAAAATTTTGTCCTGACGGCGCAGATGGGTCTCGTCACTTTTGGATAGATTTGCGTAAGGATCCACTTATGTTTTCCAAACGCAATTACGGAGGCGGATCCGCAATGGTTTTGGGGAGCCTTTCATGCGTCTGGAACGCTTGATCTGTGCTTCACAAGCTCCAGGATGAACAGTGGAGAATACAAAAAAGTACTGCCATTTTTGGAAAAAAATATGGAAAGAGATCCTGTTTTTTCCGCAAGATAATGCATCTTATCACAAGAGCAGAGAGACCCAGCGTTTCCTAAGTGATCACCATATAAATGTTTTGGGTTGGCCAGCACGCTCCCCTGACCTAAACCCAATTGAGAACATTGTAGGTATCTTAGCCAGGCGTGTCTGGGCCTTATATCATTTATCGTTTGGGGGACTTATTTTATTGGGGACTTATTGCCTGCAGCCTTCAATTTCTACTTATTGGAATTTGTGTGGGTTCCGCATTGGTCAACCTACTTATATTTGCCGACTTCTGGAGCGGAGTGGCCACTGCGATGTATATACCGCGTTTAATGATTCAGACTTTTCCCTTTTGTTACACCTGCGAACTGGTCAGAGACGATTGCCAGTAATTGGATCTGGTCATATTTCACTCCAGCTGGATTGGTGTCAGCAGGGGCTATAAATCGACATTGATCAGATTTTTGCATTGCGCTCAGCAGCCAATTGAATACTCAGCGGGAAACACTTTTCCCATCGACATGACAACCAATGTTAAGGTATGCACTAAATATGAGTTTCATTTTCCTGATCTAAATGAAATGCAATTGTGTATATGGCGAAGCTGGCCTTATCTGTGGTAACTTTTATAAAGCAATTTAACTTAGCCGAGAAGTAAAGAGCAACATGAATATTGCAAAAGGAATAATGAGGTGCGCTTGGCACCCGGAGTGGTTCAGAGTATGTTATAGTTGGGGTTGACCGACTCTCTCTTTTGTTGTAAATCAGTCAGATGACGAAATGTTTTTGTACCATTTTCCAAATGGTTGCATTTTCCAAAATCGGTTAAATACGTGTCCAATAATTTCGCTTATTAATACATTTATATCCATTACATTTCGACGTTTTTGACGAAAAAAATTGCTTTTGGGAACATAGTGCACAGTAAAAAAGAAAACCATGTTGAAATTACTTCAAATAAATAAAAAGATTGTTAAATCAAGCTAACTTCGTCTTTGCCGAAGTTTTTATACCCTTGCAAATGTTTTAATACATCAGAGTTTAAGAACGCCAGCATAAAAACCAACAATTTTTCTAAAAAAAACCCACTTTTCGTACCGCTAGTTCCTATGACAGCTATAAGATATAGTCAGATTTTGACCAATACTTCCAAATCTGTATAAAAGCGTTTAATATTAATAATCGGTGAGACACGTTAACTTAAAAACAAAAGTTCTCTTTAAACCCACTGACCGCTAGTTCCTATAGACAGCTAAGTTAGAGCATCCGATTCCACAAAACTCCAAATCGCAAAAAGCATTTAATAATCGGTGATGTGGAGACACGTTAACATTAAAACAAAATTTCATTAAACACATTTTCGGACTGATAGTTCCCATGGCAGCTATAAGATATAGTCATCCGATTTTGACAAAAACTTCCTAATCTATGTGAAAGCGTATAGTATTAATAATTGCTGAGTGGGAGCCGTTAACATTAAAAACAAAAAAGTTTTTCTCACAAAGACCCTTTTCAACCGATAGTTCCTATGGCAGCTATAAGATATAGTCATCCGATCCGGTCGGTTCCGACATATTAGCAGGTGCAGTAAAAGACTCTGTGCAAAATTTCAGCTCGATAGCTTTAAAACTGAGAGGACTAGTTCGCGTAGAAACAGACAGACGGACAGACGAACAGACGGACAGACAGACGGACGGACAAAGCTCAATCGACTCAAACTCGTCGTCGATCAAGAATATATATGTTTATAGGGTCGGAAATGAATATTTCATGCGTTGCAAACTTCTAAAATGCGTTGTAAAGTTTTTCCCGCTCTGCACCTCTTGCCTTATGTATTCGCTCTGAGTCTAAGGAGTAAGGGGTTAAAGCTTCTGCAGCTGTTGTTCGAGTGATGTTGATAGTCGAATGTGCTCTAGATGCTGGCCTTTAGTGTGCTTGAAGTTCCCTGGAATCTTGAGTTCGAGTCCCCAGACAAGGTAAAATAATAAAATAAAAAAAAGTTATAAAAAAACTTGAATGGAGTATTTATAAACTCAAATGTCGCTCTCATTATCGGGGGTGCCACAGAAACCTCTTCCAATCAAATTCCCACCGAGTTCAATTCTTAGGTGCCACAGAAATTTCTTTTGGTTGGTTTCAAACCTCGTTTTGCAAAGCTCTTTTCTCACTAGCGCCTTTTGTCAAAGTGGCGCCCTCTACATGACAGCTAGCGGATTAAGGGATGGAAACTAATAACTCATGTTTGGCGCCAACAAAATTTTTAAATTTTGCATTATATTGGTGGAGAATGCGACTTAAAATTGAATTATTATTTAAAAATGCATCATAAAACATATAACACAATCAAAAAATTTCAGTTAATCATTAAATTAACCCACATCTAAAATAAGGGAAATTTTTTGGCGAGAGATTCAGCCCTGTTTTTAGAGATGGAACATCAATTGGAACATCTGGTGTTCCAACTAGATTTTCTAATTAGAAAATGAAATCTCTAGAAGTTCTGTGGCACCGACGAATTTTTCGAGAGATTTACAAACCAACCGTCGGCAAAATCTCTAGAGATTTCTGTGGCACCCCCGTATGTGTTTTAGTTGAGAGATATCACCTACCCACCACCTCTCCAACCACAACTGGTGCGCACGGATCAAGTTGTAATTTTACTTGGATCAAGTTTGTTCGTACTTATTTTAAGGACGCTTCGAAATCATTTTCTAAGTTTCAAACGTACTTGGCACAAGTTTAAATATTCTTATGTTAAGTATGTTTCTTACTCAAATTTTACGGAGTACTTAAAAAACATACTTGATGTAAGTTCGGCATACTGGGTTCAAGCACGAAATACTTGATTTCTTTTCTCTGTGAAAACGCCGAGGCTGTGGGATCAAGTTTTTAGCATTATCTATAATTTATACAATCCTTAAATAGATTTTTTCATTCGAAGTCAAAATAAATTGTCTTCTGAAACTTTTCGTCTAGAAAGAAAATCTAATTGACGCAAATTTTAGTTTCATCAATTCGTGCAATCTCGACTTTTAAAAATCACGATTACTTAAATAGAGTTCTGTTATACTTAATATTAATACGTTTTTTTTTAATTTTGTCATAAATATACCATTACTTCATAAGCTAAACACAGTGGGCAATTGACGGGACGGACTTGAGGTTCCGTTTCAAGTTCATTTGTTCTCAACCAAAGAAGTTGTGTACCTAGGATTGACATTTTAAAAATTCCTTTTTGAAGAATGAGTGTGCCGGTCAATAAGTAAAGATAAAGGAATCAGCAATGCTATAGCGCTATCCGCTGTCGGAACAGCCTGACCCATAATGTAAAAAAAATAAAAACAATATTCTGACTGTTGCTTCTGCAGATGATAAGCGAAGTCGTGGGTGGGCCTGTGCGCACTTTTACTTCAGTCTGAACTTAAGCACTTCCTGTTTGATCGGAAGCGCCCCTGGGGAAATTGAAAAAGGCACTTCAGTGCCGGCGTCGGCATAGCAAAAGTAAAAAAAAGAAGAAAATATGAGTGAAGGTGGGCCAGACAGCTTGTTAGTCAGCCAGGTAACCATTCAGGTATGCACTTCTCAGCACTGGCATGTTTATCAACTGTGGAGCCAGCCAGGACAAGGCAATGTTGCCTCGAGGAGAATATTCCACCTCATTGTCAGTCTGTCTGTTGTGCCTGCTCCTTGTTTTACATTTTGGCCAAGGAAGTATTAGCTCTGCCTGAGCAGGAAACTTGTAAGGAAGCGCAGGTGATTTACCAAATAACCTACCCACCTTACGCCCGCCCCCTCCCCCACACACACAATGTTTGGCAAATTATAGCATAAATGGGGCCTTGGATTTGAGCCACACAAACGATAATAATATCAACCACAAATGGAGGCACATAAAAAATAAATCTATGACATTATGTCTTTATTAACTGGCGCATCCAATCCAGAGCTTTGCCTTGTGCCAACTATTCCGCACACATGTTACCTAAACCAAGAGGTTATTAAAAAGATTTGTCCCTTTGACTTTTTGCGGACGTTGTCAGCAATTTGGGCACCGTCTTAATGGGCCCACAACTGTGACAACTGTTTATTGTTGTTGTTTGAGTGTTGCAATCGCCGCATTATGTTTGACACTGGACAGAGCTTAGGCGTAATTGCTGTGACAGCTAAGCAGCTGGGGAAATGGAGGCATAAATGTATCTTATGGTCAGCAAATACCAAGTTAATGGCTTATGTTGTACAAGTCCTTAAGTCGGGCAATTAAAAGACTTCGATTTGGAATAAGCGACATCTGGATAGTTATAGGTTTTAAGTTCAGAGAAAATCATGAACAAAGTGCTTTTCTTCTCTGCCATAGTGAACATCATACTTTTTCCCACCGACGCGATCATACACCTGAACGGTCTTGCTTTCAACCTAAACCGTTCAGCCAAACGCCTTCATGGACTACACTACTGCAGCATCGGAACCTGCAAGTGCTGCCGAAGACTTACGTGGTGATCGACAACGGCTTCACCCCGTATGTGAACTGGCTTAGGTTTTTCACCTTAAGATCGTGAAAATAGGATCGGAAATGGCATGTACAGCACTTATCCGGTCTTAGATGAGCAATAACTTCGTGTTGGAATCGGTTGTAAAGGTTGATTCGGAGCAGATGTCTGTGCGGGTGCACAGTAACTTCAAGTATACGGCATTCGTACTTGATATTTGTATGCCAGTGTGTACAGAATGCACTGGTTTGATCTTTAAATTTCAGTTGTAAGTTCAGCTTTGCGGATCATCTTTCACCCCCATGTATGCTCGCGCCCTTTTCTGTTCATAGCAGAGAGCGGGTTTTGTTGGAATCACCAAAAAAATTTTCGCAGCGCTTTTTGTGTTGTCGCTCTCCCATCTGGCTCTTTCTCTTGAGATATTCAGGCATCTTAAAGTTTCCGAGTGGATTTGAAAAGTAAATCGATTGTAATTCCAAAGGGTTTTCATTATGATGCTCCGGGTTGCAAGTGGAATGGAAATCGATTTTCTTTTCGATTGCATATTCGAACCGTTTTGGATTTTTAATTTCTGCGCATGCACCAATGCGGAATTGCAAACAGCTCAGTTTCATTTCGACCGTTTTTGCTTTCGTCTACATACAATTCCTTGGAAAAAATCAATTTTAAATCAAACTGTATGCTTAGGGCTGCCTTCATACTGATCGACAGATGAGATACGAAAACAAGGTAGTCGCACTCGCTCTCTCACAACTTCTTATATTTGTGTCAAAGAGAGCGAGAGAGTAAAATATTTCAATACAAAGCCTAGTAAGCTGCTAGGTAAAACACAAAAAATTCGTTCGCGGAGATGCTGCGCTTACAACAGTTGCTTACTCATGGAGCAAAAAGTATTAGAGAGGAACTTTGCTCTGTCGACACCGTTTCTGTCAGAAAATTTTCAGCTGTTCGCTCTCATTTACGCTCTCTAGATACTTTTTGGTCAGCTGTTCACTCTCTCTGGATACATTTGGGTTATGGTCGTCTCGCTCTAACCACAGTAATTTCCTACTGGCACTTTGAAGTATTTTTTTGGCCACTATCGTTTAGCACCAGCAAAATTGAGAGGCAGCGCAAAGTTTTTCTCTAATACTTTTTCCTTCATGGCTGACTGACTGAAATTTAAGAAGTTGTCGAGAAAGCGAGTGTGACTGTTTTATTTGAATAGCTTGTCAAATTTATAAAATTTTATGGGGAAATGCGGTCATGTGTCGAACAGTGTAAAGGCATCCTAATATATGTATCTGTGGATACTTAAAAATTTGTTGTTGTAACTGTAGACCAAAGCTGAAATCCCAGTATTTTATTTTATTTTTCAGTGTTTGATTTGCTTCCTAGTAGGCTGTATAAAAAAGGGGGCTGGCGGCTTTTTGTTGTAACTGTAGACAAAGCTGAAATCCCAGTATTTTATTTTATTTTTCAGTGTTTGATTTGCTTCCTAGTAGGCTGTATAAAAAAGAATTATATGTGAGAAAACGTTTTTGCTTTGCTTTCCGTTTTAGAAAACTTCTCTTTCACGGCAAATTCCACTTTCACCGGCAATTCGAAAGTGGAATTGATTCGTGTTTTCGCAACACCAAAACGAACAAAAGTTGTTCGTTTTGACAAGTAAATTGCCAATTTACGCACTCTTCCATCAAGTAAATTTTGCTTAATTTTGTGATAAAATTAGAAATTGTTAGTGAAATTTAATTGGCATTCTAGTCTTTAATTGATTTATAAAGATTTTTTGTTTAATGTGTCTAGTTCTTTTGTCAAACGAAAACGAAGAGTGAAACCTAAAAGTCAGCCTCTCTCATTACCAACTGTTCCATTTTCGATCGGTTCGCTTGGAATTCCGGTTTCTCTCTTGTGTATCTAGTGCAGAGATGGGCGTCGCGCTTCGTAAAATTCCCTATCAAGATATTTGTTTAACACGAATGTTGAGCACGCAAAATTGTGCTTGTATGCGTGTGAAAAGTGTGACGATATGTGTGCATGCCCATCTCTGATCTAGTGCCATTCTCGCTTGGTTCAGTGGATTGCAAAAAGTGAAAGAGAGCAATTTCATTCGAAATTGAGAACACAAAAACTTTCAAAATGCAAAGTGCAAAAGCAGAAAATAGATGCAAGAGAATTCTGTGGTGCTTTTGCTGCGATCGTGAGCTTTTGCTTCGACTTATGAACGGAACGGAATCAAAAGCAAAATCAATATCAACATTCATGAAACGACGACTGCAGTAGCTGCTTGCTTTTGATCAAATATCGATTGCGGCTGTTCGCTGCTGGTGCCGCTTTTGTATTTTGCAAAAGCATAAGCAGAAGGCAAGAGTTCATATTGAAAAATTGAAAAAAGTCGAAGCTGTGAAAAGTAAAAATTTTGTGACTTTTGCTACTTCGGCAGAAGCAATTTAAACACTGGTATGAACGCGTCGATTTCAGAGACTATAATAGATAGAGACACAAATTTTTGCAAATACATTAGTGTGGACGCCGATAAAAAAGTTAACTGATTCCATCTTAAACGATTACTTTTAGAGTGTACTTAATAAATTAAAAAATCAAAAAATTATAGATCATGTTTTAACCTCTGCGAAAAGCGCTCAAAGTATCCACAAATATTACGTATACGACACGTTCCCCGAATCGAAATTTCGTCCACGAACTCTTCGTATCATTTTTAAAGTTGTCAAATTTGAATTTAATCGAGCAACAAACAAATTCGGAGCAGGAATCGAATGTATTTTTGATCGGAAAACCAAGACCTAATTTTGTCGACGCGAGCCCATTTCCAATGAAGAGATGGGTTTTATCCACGCTCTTATATGGGACTAAATTTTTAAGAGTGTCCATTCCAGAAAGTGCGATTAGTGTGGCTTGCAGGTTGAAGTCAGCATTGTCCACGAACGGGGTTGCAACAAGGGCCATGTCCGCATGAACGCACGGGCCTTCAGATACTACCGACATAATAGTTGAAACCACTTTGAGTGAGCATTTGGGCTACTGTGGGCAATTCGCTGAACTCAAGAGACAGCTCCGGATTAAATTAAATTAAATTGATAAAAGAGATAAAGCCCGAAACGATGGAGGAATTGAAGAATATACCGGAAGAAGACTTTGCAGCATGTTTTTAAAATTGTAAAAAAGTTGGCACAAGTGTAATGCAGTCGATGGAGACTACTTTCAGGGGAATGAAATGAATTTACAATAATAAATAAAGATCTTGTGACTTATATAAAAATTCCTGTATTTTTGCCCATTGTAGTCCGCATTATTTTTAGATCCTGCAAGAATGGGAATCATTATATCAAAGTCAATTTATAAGCATCACAGTCAAAATAGACTATTCGCAGGAACGGCTGCAACCGTGATGCGCAGCACCACACTTTAGTTCGTGTGGGACCTTACTTCAAAAATATCCTTATAGCCTCTTGGTGTAAATCTTACGTACAGGGCGAGTAGAAAGTGAACAGCGCAGAAAAGTAGAAATTTCGTCAAATGTTAATCAAACCAAGTCCACGCCAACAACTTAAAAATTGGACATGTAGGCAAGGGCAACAGTATGTATGAGTGATAAACTATGAATCCAAGTCGCAGACCCTAAAACTAAGTATTTCTCAAAAATTTTTCTGACCTAATGTACATAGGTGTATACCGTATCCAGAACAAGTTCGGTTAGATTCCCTTTCACCATAAAACAGCAAAAAACTGTAAGCGCCCCAATTTTAAACTACAACCTCGTGGCTTAATATATATTTTCTTAGGCTGTATATCTATCAATTCTGGAAAACGAAAAAAGGATCCGAGCAAAAACACCAACGCACGAAACAATTTTTGCTCGGTGCTGTGTCTATTTCAGAGTAAGCGTGCGTGCGCGCATGTGGCCGAGTGTGCGTGTGTGTGTGTGTCTGTATGTGTATCCCAATTGTACAGGGTATTTCGGAGTCGGTACACTCGACTGCATTGCTCTTACTTGTTAAATTTACCAATAGCAGCAGCAATAGCAACCAAGCGTCGCAAATTGCCATTAAAAAATGGGTTACTCCTGCGTTACTTTGCCATCAGTGTGAAGGAAATACTCCCATACAATCTGCATTACTTTGCTATAAGCATGGCCGCTTTGTAAACGGGGTGGGCACTGCCCGCATTTCTAGTAATAAAGGATGTATAGCGCCGAACTATCATCGGATTCAACTTACGAATGCGTACATTATTTTGCAAATAGTAATGTATAATGTTCGCAGTTTGATTGTTTTCGATTACTATCTCTCTAGCGAAAAGCAGCGATTGTATTGCATTACTTTTTCGACAGGCGTAATGCACATTTTCGACATAACACGTTGAGCTCTGCGCTTCTGGGTCTTGCTTCTGGTCCGAATGTTAAAAGAGCAGAGCAGTAGCACAAAATCAAGTCTATTGCTCCGCTCCGTGCTGTCTATTTTATCACTAGCATACAAAAAACTACTATTAACATACTCGTAGCAATCGGAGCAAAGCAGGCACAGTACTTCTAGAGCTGATCAATCTACTTCCAATAATGCTCCGTAAAGCTGCTCCCGCAGTTCCTCTGAATCGACTGCTAAGAATTCTATAAAGGTTTGAACAGATTGGCTCAGTGTTGATTGAATAATTACTTAGTATTCTAGTTCTACTTAGTATTCTAGTATTAGTTCATCAAGGGTGATCTCAGGATTTAAATTGACCTTCGATGGTACCGAAGAATTCGCGATCTTAATTTTGATTGATTTAAAGAAAAGGTTAGCTAAAGCACCAGTATGAAGACTTGGGCTAAAGTAAAATTACATTTTTTGCTTTGCTTCCAACATTTTTGTATGATGTGATAATTTTAAAGACAAAGACAGAGACAAAGCCGAAAGACACTAACAATATAACATACGCATACAAAGCACACACAAGTACAAGACGATTATTTACCAACACCAAAGACAAAATTATCAAACAACAAAAACAGAACGTCATATATGAATAAAATGCGCTAGAAGAGAGGGAGATAGATACTCTGGTGTATACGTAGAGACTCTTGTGTGTGATTGACGTGCTTTTATTGTGCTCCGTATTTAAATATTATTTGCGACTTCTAATGTGTCTATAATTTTCCAAATTCATCTTAAATCGATTCATTGTTTATATCCACTGTCGGTGAGTGCTTTGCCTTCTGGTTGTGCATCTTGGTATTATTGATTTAATAAATATAAATAACGCGGCGTCCGACCTGTGTATTTTGTTTGTGTTTTGGTTTAGCTAATTTCTTTTTGGCGGTTCCCCGTTCCCCACTCTTAATAAAGGTTAGTGTGTGTGTTTGCTGTTGCATACTCTCAGAGTGCATCGCTCTCACCGCAAATTTGTTTTTATTTTGGTTTTCGTTTGCATAGAAAGCTTTGAGCTTTGTGCTTTTGTGCTCATTGCACCGCTCTGAGAGTGAGTTATTGATACGCGCTTTGATTAGCAAATCTCTTTGATCGTGAACCCCTGTGGTAAATTTAGAAGAATGTCGTGCTGCAAGAAGTCGTGCCCAAACAAAGATGCTCATGATTTGGACCAACTACGGTTTGTTAGTTGTTGGTTGTGCCAAAACATTATGCATGGTAAATGTGCTGCACTAAGCGGACGCGACCTCGACAAAATTTGCTCGCCTAAACAGGGCTGTGGGTCAATAAGATGGTCATGCCCTACTTGCACAGATACCCAATTTGATTTTTCTCGAATGTGTAATGACATGAGGAAAAAATATAATAATCTGCGCAAATTACATAAGCAATTCACTAGCGAGTTTATCTCCAGTTCTGAGTTGCTTAGTGAATATAAGTTTGAATCGCTGCCCTCGCGTCGGTTAGAGTCAGCTGGTCCGTATTTAGAAGTGCCACCTTCCGGTGTTGGCAAGCCGTCCGAACCTCCTTCCCCAGTGCCAGCTTCGCCTCAATGTTTGGATTTGTCACCAACCATTTCTCTGTCCGCATCACCAGGAACTATGCTTGCTTTGTCTCCCTTGCCTCCGCCCTTGAGTCAAGCTGCTGGTAATATTATTGATAACCCACCAACACCTAGATTAGACCATCCTCCAATTGTGCCGTCTGAACCTGATGTCTGTATTTCAGTTCCTTCTCAGCGTCCACTTCTTACTGTTATTGCACCACGTAAGCAAGTTTTTGTGTCTAGGTTGTCCCCTGAAACTACTTGTGAGAATATTGCCGCGTATATTGCGAGCAAATCCTCAGCAAGGGTTTCCATTACAAAGTTTAGCTTTGCCCAACCTCGCGATGTAGCTTCCTTTACCATTAATGTTCCAGCTGAAACATTTTCAATCATATGTGACCCAGAATTTTGGCTGCCAGATATGATTGTTCATGAGTTTAAGCAAAGAAATCGAAATAGGCCAATTCCTGTCAGCTTGTCCGCTTTTAACTCATCCTCTCAACTAGGGACCAACTCAAATAGGGTTTCAAAAAACTAGACACAACTCTTTGTCCTCATATAGCCTATCAGAATGTAAGGGGTTTGTTATCCAAACTTTCTACTTTGTTCTTGAATAGTGCTTCATTTGAATTTGACATTATTGCATTTTCAGAGACTTGGTTAAATCAAACAATCTCTGATTCTGAAATATTGTCAAATGATTTTTTTATCTACCGCCATGATCGGACAGTTCGCAGAGGTGGAGGTGTACTGATTGCAGTTAAATCCAGCCTGCGATCAGAAATGATCAATTTTAATGTGCCTAGGGATGTTGAATTTGTTGCCGTAAAGGTAACTTTTCTAACATTCGCTTTATTTATTACCTGCTCGTATATCCCTCCATCTTCTGATAATCAAGTTTATATTCAACATATAGCTTGTATCAAAGATGTTTTTACCCAATTAAGAGACATTGACTTAATGGTTGTTGTTGGTGATTTTAACCTACCAAACATCACTTGGTCTAACTTTAATGGGTCGACTTATCTTGTACCATCAGCACATCATGACTTTTTAGATAGTCTGTTGGACATGTCGTTTTTACAAATTAACGCAGTACCAAACAATTTAAATAAATTGTTGGATCTCGTTTTCGTCTCTGACAGCTCGAATGTTGTTGTCTCTAGGTCTGCCCCTCTATCACTGCCCGAAGATGTATACCATCCTACGCTTGAAATCTCTATTTCAGCTATTGGATCTACCTTTTCGACTGATATGATCTCCAGTAAGCCTCGTCGTTGTTTTCGTAAAGGAAACTTTACGTTATTAAATCAACTTATTTGTGCAACAGACTGGACTCCTTTGTACAATTCAGTTAATTTAGACTTTGCTTTTAGTTTTTTTTATAGTTCCATTAATTCTCTTTTAGATATCTGTGTTCCTAATAGCGCTCCCTCTCCAGTGTCCATTAATCCTCCTTGGTACTGTCCTAGACTTTCTAATTTAAAAAATATTAAGTCTAGATGCTTCAAAAAGTATAAAAGTTCTGGTTCTGCAGTTGACTTTTCTAAATACTCAATTGCAAAATCGAACTTTACACTTTTCAATGCTGAGTGCTACAGGAAATATCTTGTCCGATGCAAAATTCAATTCGCAGAGGACCCTAAGCAATTCTACAGCTTTGTAAACTCTAAACGTAGGTCTTCTTCTTTACCTTCTTCTTTTTTTCTGGGCGACCAAAAGGCTAACGATGACTCCACAGCCGTTGACCTGTTCGCCGACTTCTTTCAATCTACTTATTCCTCTACGCGCTTTACTAATACTTCTTATCCTTATAACATTTCTTCTTCTAACTCGATAACTGCTCCCTCGATTTCCGAAAGCTCCTTACTTTCTCATTTAAAATCACTAAAATCTTCATACTCCCCTGGGCCTGACAACATTCCTAGTTGTGTGCTCAAAGAGTGTTGTATTTCTTTGTGCAATCCATTGCTTAAGCTTTTTAATCTATCGTTAGAATCTGCTATTTTTCCAAATCTTTGGAAAGAATCCTATATTATTCCTCTTCACAAAAAAGGTGGGAAGTCTGATATATCCAATTATAGGGGGATAGCTAAACTATCCGCTATTCCAAAATTATTTGAACAGATTATAACCTCTTCCCTACAGCACTATTGTAAATCGATCTTAACACCTTTCCAGCATGGATTTACAAAGCGTCGGTCAACTGCGACCAATTTGCTTGAATTTACCTTAATGGTTAACGATGGATTCCTTTTAAAAAAACAAACTGATGTCATCTACACCGACTTCAGTAAGGCATTTGATTCTGTGAACCATGATCTTCTCCTCTTTAAACTTGATCGTTTAGGATTTCCATCCCCTTTTCTTCTTTGGATTTCGTCATATTTAAAAGATAGAACTCAAAAAGTTCTGCTTCGCACTTATACGTCTAAGCCTGTCCTTGTCACCTCTGGTGTGCCACAAGGCAGTCACCTCGGCCCATTGCTTTTTACTCTTTTTATTAATGACCTCCCCACAATAATTTCGAATTCTCGGATACTTATGTACGCCGATGATGTAAAACTTCTCTTATCTTTCAACGACCCGATGCACTCCATCAGATTGCAAGATGACTTAAACTCCTTGCAGTCCTGGTGTCTGATTAATCAATTACACCTTAATTGCTCCAAGTGCATGTTCATGACCTTCCATCGCTGCAAGCCTTCGCTGGCTACCTATACGATTGGCAATGAACCCTTGGAACGAATTTCTACAGTTGTTGATCTTGGAATTCTTTTTGACCCCAAATTGAGTTTCAATCCTCATATCTCCTCTATTGTTAATAGAGCAAACGGTGTACTCGGATTCATTAAACGTTGGTCGAAAGAGTTTAATGATCCATATACCACAAGGCTTTTATACACTGCTCTAGTCCGTCCGGTACTTGAATACTGCTCGTCCGTCTGGTGTCCGCAGTATAAAAAGCATATAGATCGTATTGAATCTGTTCAGAAGCAATTCTTGCTTTTTGCCCTACGTGGCTTAAACTGGGACCCTAACCTTCGTCTGCCATCGTACTCTAACAGACTCTTGCTTATTGACCTTCCTTCGTTAGCCAACCGTAGAACAGTATTAGGTGTTTCTTTTCTTCATAAACTAATTATCGGTGATGTAGATTCTTCTGAACTTTTGGGTCGCCTTAACTTTTCCGTTCCTTCTAGGCCAACCAGAAACTATTTCCCATTAGTATTGCCTGGATGCACAACTGATTATGCAAAGCACAATCGATTTCGAGTCTTATGTCAAAATTATAATGATCTCTATCACCTGCTCTCAACAGATCTCTCTCTCTTCTCTCTAAAAACATCTCTCTATATTTATCTTAGGGGAAATCTCTGACCACTCCTGGCTGTGAGTAGGGGCATAGCTTGCCGGACTGGCTAAAAAATCTTCCCCCACCGGGTCAGAGATTTCTTGTTATTTTATTTTAAGTTTAACTCATAACATTTTCTATTTTTAACTAGTTTTAAATTTCACTTTCTAACCAAAATTTTTTTTTTTTTTTTTTCATTTTTATTCCTCTTTTTTATTTGTTTTTTTCTCCTAAATTTTTCCTTTTGTTTATCTGATTTATTTTAGTTTTATTATTATTTTTTTTTTTCCTTAGCTTCTATTTAGGGTTTGGTTTTTTTTTCCTCTTCTCTATTTCTACATGATTAAAGATTTTGGTAGCTCTAATAACATCTCTGACTACAATTGGCTGTGAATCGGGGCATAGCTGGCCGGACGGGCAAATAAAATTCCCCCATCGTGTCAGAGTCGTTATTAGTTATTTTGTAATTTTGTTAGTTTTTCTTTGATAGGCTTTCTTAATTGATAAGGATTTTTTATAACGTATGTGTAATTGTGTTGACAGCCTTTTTTTGTCGACTTAATAAATAAATAAATAAAAAAAAAAGAACATTTTTCTTTTGCTTTCAGTGCGACGCACCTTATGCATATTACAAACATATTTATATTCCATTTAAGTTTTTTCATTATGAGCGTAGAGCAGCAGCAACCGCAGCGAAAGGACTGCGGTTGCCGGAGGATTTCGCTTTTGCATTTATGTAATTTACTGCCTGGCGAAATGACAAGTCGCCCCACTCCTCCCCCGGAGAGTAGCGGCAAAACAATTTTCCATTTTCGTTTTTCATTTCCGTTGTTAATTCAAGAGTAATACGAAGTTATATTCGCATTTCTTGCGCCATAAACGAGGAAAAGTTTCGCATTCCACTGATCATGGCCATATAATAATTATGTTTTTCCAGCGCTGCAGTTGCACTTACTCCGCATTTAGTTGCATTCTTTATGCAAATGCGCATCAAATTACAACGAGGGCCAACTTTCGGAAGCTCCTAAGGCTTCGCTTTTCATGCGTTTTTATGGGGCATGCCACGCAGTTGGTCGCCTTGACTCCAACTGGCTGCAATTGGTATGCAAATGTACGACATCGATTAAAATTTTATTACACGCCATGCCCGGGCAGGGCCATAAATCAAGTTGAGTTTACAGGTAAAGCCAAAGGAAATTGTCAGCTGGCAGGCCAAAAAAAAATAGCAAAAAGGAAAAGGATCTCGCAGACACAGGGCCGCTAGCTCTAAGCACATCAAATGTGGGATTTAAAATGCCAAAGACAACAACAACAACAGCTCCAACAAGGGACCGTCTATTGGCTGGCAAAGTTCCCCACCGTCTTCGTCTTCGTCCTGCTCCGAGCAGACACTTGATGGCGACACTCTTAAGGTAATTGAATTGAGTGAAATGTTGTCGCTGCTGCTGTTGCCATTGTTTTTGTTGTTTCTGTTGCCGTCGATGAGACGATATCAGCGAGGACAACGCAAGCAGGACAAATATTTAATAGCTCTCGTAAAGGTTTGCCCCACAGGATGCAGCAAACATATTTCTACAATATTCAATTTAATTTTGTCAAGGTGCAAGGGATTTTGTTTACTTTGTATGCGGATCAGCGATATGGAATTGAAAGCAACTCAGCTGAGATTAGTTGCCGTAGTCAGATGTTCAGCCAGATTGGGGGAATAATTTAAGCATGAAGTTGCGATAAATTTCATCTAAAAACTTGTACATTGGCAGACTAAACAGCAGCTGCAATAATAAGCACTGCTAATGCCAGTTATCTGGGGGAATAATAAACAATAAACAAGCCGAGTACAAGCTGGGCAAATGAAATGGGTAATTGCAGCTGGTCATGTACAGAAGATGTACCTGGCGGATGGAAAATGCTCTGCTTATAAATAAAACATGCCAACGATATGTGAGTCAAAACATGAAACATCTTAAGTTGCCCGTTTGCCCCTGCTTGTGGAAAGTCAAAGCACCTCAAGAAGGTTCCGTTTCGGCAGAGAAGCCGCTTTTTTATACACTTTCAGTGTGCGTTAGTCAAAGCAAATGAAAAGATGAAAAAATAGCAGTTAAATAAAATTTGAAGCTCGTCGCTATTTCGCAATTAGAACCTGCCATTTCCGCCCAAAGCCTGCAACATGACATCGGGGATCTCATGTTTTAGAACTACCGGAACATGTTCTCTGCTCAGAGGAATCGGAAAAGATCAATTCAGTCTATAAGTGGTCTGTTCTTACCTAGGTAAGGTTCCAGGTAAACGTCAAATGCTTGTGTAAGTTTTCGGTAGATTTTTTAACAAACTTAATAGTTTTGTTTACACAAAGTTGACATTTGCAATTCGGGTTGAAAAATTTTTCATTCCAGATCAGCGGTTAATCTTTATTAGCTTTATTTTTTGGTGACTGATCAGTCATTGTATATAATAATCATTTTTTTAGTATTTCGTTGAAATGAATGTCTAAAAATAGACCGAATATCCCAAAAATCCCAATACTGTTAATGTTAATAAAGTTTGTTGCCACTGGTAAAGCAGGTTATCCACACACGAATTTGTTCGACGAACATCGGATATTCCCATGGCTATCGATCCTCGTAGGGTTTTTTTCAATATTTTGATTTTTGGCGAAATGTTGAGTGTTTGAAAAAAAAAAGTTTTAAAAAATTTTTTAAAAAAAAAGTAAGCAAAATATCGAACAAAAATCCTACAAGGATCGATAGCCATAGGTATTTCCGATTTACTGACAAAATTTCAGTTCGATCGGTTAAGATTTGCTTGAGTTTTGTGTCCGGCCAGCTGGAAAAAAGTGGTTTCGAGATAAACTCGTTTAAAGCTGAGCGGGCAAACAAACGAAACGCTTAACGAACCGTTCGCGAAAGCTAAGAAACTATTCATATGTTTTGTAGCTGTTACTATAGTCAGGGAAAACGAAACCACTAACTTTATATTGCCGAAGAGCGCAAACGAAACGGTTGGAATATTGTTCTCCCGACAGCTGCACTGCCTTGGAACGTTTCGGAACGAAACGTATACTAAGAAATCGTTTGCGGAATGATCGGCTTTTAGTTCTACTTCAGCTGCTGAATTGAAGAAAAAAATAAAAGCAAACGAAAACAACAAAGCTGAGAGAAACAAAGAAGTAAGCAACAGAAAAAAAACAACTAAGTGTTTACAAATTGAGCAGCAAACGTTTCCGAACTATTCGCGCTCGTTGCATATCGTTCCGATTCCCATTGTCCGCAAATCAAAATGAGCGCATTTCGCTTTATGTTTAGTTTGCTCTAACGTACGAAAACTGAACAGAACTTATTTTTTTGTACAGTTACATTTTCTCGGTTTTTGTTAGTATTTCGCTCTGCGTGCAAAGAAAGAAACGAAACGATTCAGAAACGTTTCGTTTCGTTAGTTTGCCCGCTCTGGTTTAAAGTTTTAAGTACTGTAAAATCGTGTAATTTATTCATGTATATTTATTCTGCGATGCCTGCACCATACAATTGGCCTTCTAGATCGATGTCCTTCTGTTCATTCTCCTTACGAGCTGCTTTTAAGTCAAGGCGAACTGGTCCACTTCCTGGCAAAACTTGAAACTTTTCGAGCCGATTGTCAAGTCCATGACATCAATGTTCTCAAAATTGATATAAGGCCATCGTTAAAAACACTTGTTGCAATATTGGTAGCAATATCTAAAAAAAATTTTGGCAGAATTCATCGATTTTGGAGCCATTGCCCAGTCTGTCGAGTTAAAAAAAAAAAATTTTTGACACTTAGAAACTTGGGCATTTTTTGGTATGTTAAGACCCTAAAGCAGGGGCGCCTCCTCCGCGCCGGATTCAATTTTTGGTATGTTATTTTTAAGACCACTATGTGCCTTTATTTAAGCCAAAAAAATTTTCGATTTTCCAAAAAATTCTACTGAGATGTCCCCCCTTAAGGTAAAAGGTATTCGAATTTATTACTAAAAAATTTGTGATTTGAAAGATAATCTAGTCCTAGATCGAAGCTTTTTTGTATACCCTTGGAGTTCGTCTTTGTATTGTGCTACTCAGGGCTTTAAACCTTTTGTTAATTGCTTAACCTTTTGAGTCTGACTCATTCTGTTGCTCCGGACTGAACAGGTCTCCTGTTGGCAGCGTCTTTCTCTGTCAGAGCGCGGTGGCACTCCTTGTTATTCCAAGACTGCTTTCGAGGGGATTCGGAGTAACCGAGTTTCTCCTTGGCAGCCGTATTCCTGGAGTGTGATTTATCGGAAGAGAACGGCGAGTTCTCCATGAGCAGTTGGATGAACTCAGCTGTGTAGGCTTCAGAGGTTTCTTGTGATTGCAGCTTCTCGACGTGTGCCAGAGCGTGAGGCATGTGCAACACTCAGTCGCGTGCGTACCTTGGCTGCGACAAGGCAGTTATCCAAATCTATATTGGCTCGATGTCCACTCGATGAATGCCTTCCGTTGATCACAACGTGATCAATCTGATTTCGCGTTCGTTGATCAGGGTACTTTCAGGTCGCCTTATGGATGTCTCCATACGTCCCCCGCAGCGTAATCTTTTAACCTCTCTCCATTACCGAAGGTTGTTTTATAACGGCTAAATTGTCCGACTGTCGACCCAAAAACTCCTTCTTCCCCGATTTTCGCATTAAAATCGCCCGACACGATTTTTATGTAGTGATCGGGGCAGCGCTCGTATAGTTGTTCCAAGTGCTCATACAATTCGTCTTTTGTCAAGGCGTCCTTGTCTTCTGTTGGCGCCTGTGCTCAGATAAGATTAATATTAAAATATTTAGCCTTAAATCTAAGTCCATCAATCACTACAAAGCCGCACCCAAACTCGTGCTCGGAAGCATTCCCGCTGTAGGAGAGCTCCAGGGGAAATTTTTTTTTCTCTTCCCCCCCTTTTTACTCTTCCCATCTCCCTCCCGGCGGTTATCCTCCCTTTTTCTTTTTTTAAAACCTTCACCGAAACTGTTTTAAACATCATCTCTGTTTACGGTGCAGATATTCCAAGTGCATATCCTCAAATCGTGGTCCTTAAAACATTTGCGTGGGTCGTATTCAGAGGGGGTCCGTATCTGTTAATTTTCCAAATCGAACCCGATTTATAAAATCGTACAAGTACAAAACAAAATTAAAAACCTTTTAAAAGCGCAGTAGGAGCTCACGAATAAAAAAAAAATCTATAGTATAGAGCCTTGGACGGGTTCACACATGTTAACAGTAGTCAATCACACTGTGCACACTATCAAACCAACTCATATGTCGAAACGAAACAAATCTTATTGAATTATTCAATTTCATTTTTATTCAAAGATTCATTGAGTCAAAGTTAACCTGCCATGTGATTCTTGTCATCTCGTATGTCTCGGTCTCACACTAATTTCAGTTCGTGTTAACAGTGTTGATTTCGTTATAATTTGCCTACTATGTACTAGCTTTGTTATTTTTAAAAAATGAAGAGCAATTCTTGTAATGTAAGTTTAAAATTGTACACGAAAATAGTAAACAAGAACATATATGTATTAATTTATTTGATCTATAAACATGTTCCATAGAATCCGCCATTATCTGGAACAACAGCTGAAATAAGAGCCAATATAAGTAGTGGTCTATATAGCATTAGCGGATAACGCTATAGAAGCAAGGTGTGAGACGTGTTTGGTCATGTACTTGGGGAGACGAAAAATGAAATTCCAAATGTGGTTGCGTGCCGAAATTGCTCAAGTGATTTTAAATATTATGGGTCTACTACGAATTTTGTTTGACATAAATGCAACAGGTTCTTCAAAATAAAAGTCATTGGTAACGGGCATGAACCTTCTATACACGTAGATGCGGAAACGAAATCATCGGTCACAACGGTCAACTTTGACGAAGTGGGTCGTTCAAAATTGTCGGCCATTCAGTGTCATAAGCGATTCTGGTATTAAAGACCTCATATCGCTTGCCCTTGAATTAGGAAATCGTCTTGGACCTAGTTTTAACGTCAACCAACTGGTATCACGAAATGCTACGGACCTCTATAAAAGGGAACTCGGTTCAGTGAAGAAGAAAACATCCTTAATAAAAGGTAATGGATATGCAATCACGTCAGGCGAGTGGACGGATAGTTTTTTCCAAAACATCCTATATATGCGTAACTTTGCATTATATAAGTGAAGGTACAATGAAGAAGCGGCTGTTAGAGGCTTTCGACTTGCAGTTAGATCATGCAATAATAGTTACAGAACGTGGATCAAACATGATATTCAAAAGAATAACAGCTGTAACGGACCGCAATATTAATATTTTTTATCCTCCTTGGTATTTTTTCAGGATTTACTGATAGTCAGCCACGGAAAGTGGCTTAAAACATTCTTTATGCTATTTTTACCATCTTTCAGTTTTAAGGAGTTTTAGTTTTAAGTGCGCTAATACGCTTATCCTTGCTAAATTTTCCTCTTGGTTGGGTGTGAAGTTTGTTTGGCATTATTACTATTTTTGAACCTCTTTGGTAATTTTCAGCGATTTAATGATTTGTCCATCACGGAAAGTGGTTTTAAACATTCTTTACGATCTTCACTAAGTTCTTTACCATTGGTTATCCATGGTATTTATCGCAGTTCAATATTCACATAATCATGGTTATGTAGTTATGTGTGGTCGTTTGTGGTCTTGAAAAGCAGTTTCTTAAGCACTTAGCGGTTTGGATACCATCCCATAGCTGTGAACTGTGCTTATGCATTGATCATTGCATGATATACTTTCGTGTTGTATACGAAACCTGTTTGCTAGTGTTAATAATGTTCATAGTGTTAACAGTGTTCTCAGTGTGATTTTCCTATCATATATGTAGATTAAGTTCCTTTCCTAATGCTAGCACTCACCCTGGCTTTGTTAACGAATCGAAGTAGATCATCAACTCCACTAGATCAGACACTAGATAGTTTAGTAAAATGTCTCGTTTTGACAGTATGAGCATTGATACTGTTGCCTGTAACACACGATTCATTTGAACTAGATAGAAGAATTTTTTGTTTAGTGTGCACTCGTGCAGTGGCTCTTGCTTTTTTTTTTGTTTTTTTTTGGAAAAACCTTTCTCCTATTTTCCGATAATTTCCCGTCATTGACGGAGCATTTGAACATGCGCAAGGTGCGTTTTGAGACTACAGAGGGGATCCAAGCAGCATGCACCGCGGATCACAAGGCTATACCGGAGAATGCCATTCTTGACGCCTTCAATGTTTGGAAATCGGCAGCTCTGCATCGACGCAGAAGGAGCCTACTTTGAAAGGTTTTAAAGAATTGTAACGATTGGCTCAATATCGTAACTTTTACTTTCCGGCCAAACCCTGCATGTACTTTATAGAGTCGGAAATTATGCCTTCTCCTTGTTACATATTGCATTTTTAATATAATCTGAGTACCGTTAGCACACTATAAAGACAATACCAAAATGTGTATACCCTCTGCAAGTGTAGAGAAACATAACACAAAAGATAAAACTCCATATCAAAGGAACAGTGAGGGGAAAATGGTCTGTTCGTTCTCATGTTGGGCATGTACACCAATTATACAGGTTATTATTTTCCATGCACACTCGTGCAGAGAACATGTAGAACATTTTTAAGCCCGGGGCAAAGATTTTCAATTTTTGCTAATCTTCAATGAATATACAAGTTCGTCGCTTAAGGCTGAGAGAAAACCACAAGCTGACAATGCCATTTATTGGTGGCAGGGGGCAGGGAGCAGGCGGCATCGAGAATCGCATAAGATTTGTGCTCACACACACACACACACAACAACAGCAGTAAAATGACAAAACAATTTATGCCACATGCATGGCGAAAATCGAATTTAATTAGAAAATTGTTGTGGCCAGGCTGGCTGTGGCTGCCTGGAGTTTGGCAGGATATGCACGTATCACAGCAGAGATATTTCCAATTTTCACAGCCCCCAAGCCGGCAAAAACATGAAAAATAACTTCAATTTATTTTGACATTCACAGTCAAAAAAAAAAAAATTTAAAAAAAAATACAAATAAAATTGGAATTCGAGTAAAATGAAATTAGACCAAGCCATCAAAAGCATACGCCAGGCCACAAATATAATTTTAATGGATTTAGTGGCCAAAAGGAAAATGTCAAACATGCAATGTAAACAACAAGAGCACATATCAACTATTCCGAATTTGAAAAAAAAACTATGGGAAAACTATTTGTATTGTCACGTGCGTGGGGAGCTCAGAAAGATTTTCAACCCAAATAATTTTGCTACGTGCCCCGAGTCCTTCAGTGTCCTTACGTGATGTGCGCCTGTGTGTGTGTGTGTGTGTGCGGTCAGCATTGCGCTCAACTGCACGTAAATAAAAACCACAAATTGAAAGGAAATAATGCACAGCGATTAGCGAAAAGTAATCATAAGTAGCGTTGTGCGAAACACGTAGCAGAATTTACAATTCCAGCGAATAAGCGGAAAAGCATTTCCGGCTGGCTTGGTTAAGCTTTGCGTTTGGTTGGCCACAGCTATCGATGGCAAACGAAATATTGTGGAGCTAAGGCCAGGAATCAATTAGAGTTACACTCTTCTTATAACTCCAGCTGTTGGGGGGTGTTACCAAAGGAGTTTTTACCTAAGCCAGCAGAAGAACAGCTGACAACGACAAAAGTACCAAAGAATTTTCTAAAAAGCAAGAGAAAAGTCGGTTCAGACCGACTATTCATTTTGTGTATAACGAACTGTGTGGCCGGCACATCACACATGTGCTTCAAAGTTTTTGTTTTGCTTATAACTCTACACAGAGGGTAAAAACCTGTTTAGAAAATAAGTTGCCTTCCACTTAAAATAAGACCAAGATGTAGTCAAAATTCTAGACAACAAATGTTCCAAACGTTCCTGGAATGAGTAAAGTTGTTCGCAAACGGATAATATTTGCTTTATACAACACCAAAACCGTTGAGAAAGAGCGAGTTGGCTCTCTTTTTGATCTCTCTTGGTTGTTTTTTTAGAAACTCAATTTCTTGTCAGCTCAACCAAGCATAAGTAGCCCTCTAAATGAATCTGCAAAAATGTGCAACGTCTGAATAAGGTGGCGGTCATTCTATACGTTAAGTGCATGAGATCCTGGGTTAAATTCCCAGTCAAGCCCGAACGAATTTTAAGTGTTCTTCTGAAAAACTTAAATGAAACGAGTCAGGTGAAGTGGGTCGTTGAAGTTTGTTGTGCAGCGATGTCTGTGATCTTACAGAACATATGGATGGTAGAAGCAGCAGAGTATATCCAGGAGCCTCTTGCCTCCCTTCCCTTCCAGTCCCAAGAGGTATGTTCACACGTTCCCTATTCCTCCCAAATGTAAGGAATCCGCTCACATCTGGTCCAAAATCAGTCAAGTATTTTCCCAATTGAGTTTAAAAGTTCTTGAAAACGGAATAGTATCATTAATCATATTAAATCAAGTTCTTAAAAATAGAAAACAATTAACTCCATTTGGAACGTTTGTGCTTATCCTGAGTCCAATATCCTCGATTTTTTATATATGTATATTATTTCAAGTTATTGAAGTTTTAAACAAATTCCGGTGGAGTCAATTTGAGTGGCAAAAATAAAATAAAATATTATTTTGCCTGGAAATATTTAAAAGGTGTCTGCGTTGCAAGTTGTATGCCTCCAACTATCTCAGAAATCAAAAGATATTAAAATCTTAGTGTAATCCAGTCAATTTAAAGTTTATCTTACTTAAGAAAAACACACTTTAAAACAAGTAAGAGTGTTGCGGTCGAGTGCCCCGACAGCAAAATACCCTGTTCCAAGTAATGTGGTTCCTATAGCTTTGAACTCCTTTTATTTTAAAAATTTATTTGAATAAATGGGGAGGTGCACTTGCATATCTTCGGTGTTTTTGCTCGGATCTTATAGAGGTATACAGAATAGACATATATTGGGCCTTACTGAATATATATTAAGCCACTAGGTTCAAGCTTAAAAATTGTAGCTCTGACAGTTTTTCGCGGTTAAAAGAAGGAGGAGGAGTAATTTGCCTAGTCTGGAGCAAACTTGATCTGGGTACAGTATACACCTACATATATGCAAAAATTTGTGGCTCTACCTCTTAAAGTCTCTGAGATCAACGCGTTCATACAGAGAGAGAGACAGTTTTTCGCTGCCAAAAGATGGAGGAGGAGGAATTTTCCAAATCTGAAACAAACTCGATGTGGGTACAGTATACACCTACATACATGCTAAAAATTGTGGCTCTATCTGTTACAGTCTCTGAGATCGAAGCGGTCATACAGACAGACGGACATGGCTAAATCGACTCGGCTGTTGATGCTGATCAAGAATATATATACTTATGGGGTCGGAGGTGCTTCCTTCTGGCTGCTACATACATTTGCACAACTTCATGATCTCCTTTTTCCCATTGTGCAAGATGTCGTTCTGGGCTTAGCCTCGAAATAAATTTTTTTTATTTATTTTGACAAATTGGCGGCTGTTGAAAAATGATTAATAGATTTTGGGCCATCTTATTTATGTTTACAAATTTTGATTGAGGTTCAGACTAAAATGGTGACAATCCATTTCAATTTGTTTTATTAAAAAGGGTTTAATGTAAAAGGAAAAATACAGGGAGGCCACAGAAACCTCTTCCAACCAAATTCCAACCGAATTCCAATTCTTAGGTGCCACAGAAATTTCTATTGGTTGGTTTCAAACCTCTAATGTTTTGTTAAGAGATTTTGCAAAGCTCGTTTCTCATTAGCGCCTTTTGTCAAAGTGGCGCCCTCTACAGCTAGCGGATTAAGGGCTAGCAGATTAAGGGCTGGAAACTAATTCCTCATGTTTGGCGCCAACAAATTTTTAAATTTTGCATTAAATTGGTGGAGAATGCAACTTAAAATTGAATTATTATTTAAAAATGCATCATAAAACATATAACACAATCAAAAAAATCAGTTAATCATTAAATTAACCCACATCCAAAATAAGGCAAATTTTTTGGAGAGAGATTCAGCCCTGTTTTTAGAGATGGAACATCAATAGGAACATCTGGTGTTCCAACTAGATTTTCTAATTAGAAAATGAATTCTCTAGAAGATCTGTGGCACCAACGAATTTTTTGAGCGATTTACAAACCAACCGTCGGCAAAATCTCTAGAGATTTCTGTGGCACCCCCGATTATGTCCGCCAGTTCAAAAAACGTGGTTTCGATATAAGTGCGTTTAAAGTTTGAAATAGTTTTTTTGCAAAACAAAAAAAATTAAATAAACCGAAAATGTAAAAAATCAGTACGGGAATGGTGACAATTTTACGTCAATTGCGATTAGTTTCATCAAAATCGGTTCAGTAGAACTGGAGAAAAATGGAAAAGTACTTACAGATATTAGTCGGCGATGCCAGCTCCACTCAGCGGGCCTTCCCCATCTTTAAAAATTCTGTTTTCAGCAGCAGCTCTCTCTGCTCTGCGAGCCATTCTGCCATCTTTAGATGCGACCGCAGCTCCAGTTTCTGAGCGGTTTAATGGGTTATCGTTTCGCGACACGAAAATGAGTCGTTTTAGCGAAGACATTGTTCGACAAAAAAGTTTCTATTGAGATATAAAATAAGAATAAAAGATATATCTTTAAAAGTATTTCGAATTTCAAAAAGTCTTATAGACGATTTTATCAAATATTCAAGCTATAAACAAGTAATAGCGTTGCAGTCAAGTGGCCCGATTTGTTTCGTGTATGACTTTGGTATTTTTGCTCGGATCTCATTGGGCTTTTCAGAATAGCTAGATATAAGGCCTACAATAATATTAATTAAGCCACGAGGTTGCAACTTTAAAATTGTGGCTCTGGGTTTAAGGGGGGAGCGGATGGAAATTTTTCATATCTGAAACTCGGAAATACGGACTGGTTCGGATTAGCGGTTCAGACAGATTTTGAACCGCCGGTTCGGTTCATTGCATGGTTTTTGGGGCTTACTGAACCGCGGTTTTGGTTCGGTTCGGTTCGCTCTTTATTCATTTAATAACACTAGTTTACAGCCTAAAAGACCCATTTCTACTGAAATTTTTTTTAGTGTAGTTTGAAATGCTGATCTCAAAAATCGATTTCAAAAATTTCTTCATGGCTCCGTTTTCGAAATATGATTTTTTTTTCATTTTTTTGGTAGGTGCTCTTACGATTTAAGCCATATCTCACTTCTTAATTGTCAAATATAGTCAAGCAAGATATGAATCGAAAGGTCATTAAACTGCCAGTAATCGCGTAAAACATTGTTTTTAAATCGGCTTAGTAGTTTGAATACAATAACCAAAAATATTTCAAAAAAATCGATTTTTGCCCGAAAATGCGAGGAATTTTCATTTTTAAGCGCATGGAAAAAATATTAAAAAATCCAAAAAATTATTTTTTTTTTTTCTACTAAAGAATCGCACTCCTACGAAGAAAACCAGATAACGATTATCAAAATCTATGAACAAACACGGGAGCTGTGAGCAATTTAGTGCGACAAATGTGGTATTTTCGTGATTATTCAAAAATAAATTTCCGTTTACTTCGACTTTTGTTCGGTTCTTGATTATAATTTCTTTTCTGTCTTTTTGCTAACTTCATAAAGTGACCAAAAAGACGAAGAAAAATACAAGTTTATTTTTTGTAAACACACAAAATACTCAAATTTGACTGTTAGTTCTTCTACTCAATTTGATGCATCTCCGGTACCTGTGACACGATTTTCTCACCAATACTATGCTCAAGTGCGATTCTTACATAGAAAAAAATAAAAACAATTTTTTTATTTTTTTTATCTACGTTTAAAAGGAAATTTCTTGATTTATTTTTTTTTGTAATTTATTTGGTCGTTGGAATCAAAACTACTCCACCGATTTTAAAACAATGTTCTACGAAGGAAGCTGAATTGCCTTTCGATTCTTGACTCTATACAATTATGAAGTCAGATATGGATTAAAATGTTTTAGCTTGTTATGTTTAGTTGTATTATACTTGTATTGTGGTTTTCAAACAACAAGAAATAAAATAGATCTTAAACGATTTAAATTAACTTCAATATAATGGAATCTTAGTTAAAACTCAATAATAACATATCTCCTAGCATATTTTCATCAATATACCTCTTAACTCTGGTAAAACAAACTCCAATGTGGAAAATGTTCATTTTACTGACACTTGTCTGGGTGGAAATGCTAAAACTATTCGAGCTATGCTTAAGTTGACTTTCTTGATAAATATTCCATCATTTAATAATCTTAAGGTAAACTCTAACAATCGATATTTTCGTTTTTATGGAATTGAATGAATATTTATGTTTTCATTAACGTTTTGAATTTTATTGTATATTAACATTAAATGATATTTAGCTACATATTTTCCTTCTTCTAATTGCAGGTTTGATTCCTGGAATCTAAGAAATCGAATTCACAAATACGCGGAGCTCTTTTTTCCAAAGAGCTGACAATTACTGAGCTATTTCGTCCTCCCTTTTTTCAACCTTAATTTTGCATGCCTGCCATTTGCACAACGTCATGATCCCCTTTACCCATTTTCAATGGGCACAGAGTATAAAAAATGAAGAAAAAAAACATTTTGCTCATGAAGAAACCTACCTTAAGGCAGATAATTGCTTTCGATCAACGACCATCTAATATCTAGACTGCACGTTTGCTCAGTCAAATCAAGTTGTGTATCAGACAGCAACTGTCTTCGTCACAAACTCGAACCGTCTGAGCCCTGTCTCAGTCCAACCAATCAGCCATGCCGTGGCTCAAGCAACATACAACCGCGACAGAGCAAGACAGGTCGAGGATCGAACCTGAGCGTAATAGCAGCGCAGCTGACAGCGAAGAGGGACTGAGCAAACGCGCAATCTATACTTCTCTCATCTCTGCTTCGATGCAGGCAGATCGAAGCTAGTTCACGACCATTTTTTTTCGCACTCCAATACACTCTCAGTTTTTGGCAGTGCTCTCGTTTACGGTGCTTTAGAGTACATTTACAATTACGAAAGAATAAAGCGTGTAGAAAATGTCTTCAATAAATTCTTAGCCCGAAAAAATTTAATATTCGAACGGCAGATTCTCAATTTTTAATTCCTTTTTAATTTTTTCCAAAATTAGATCATGACATGCCCAACAAAACGATATTTGCCGATTTGGAACTATTTTTTGTTAATTTTAGAAACAATTTCAAAAATGGTAAAAATCCAATAAAATCGAAAATGCGGGTTTTCCTTACGGATATAGATAGTTCCAGGTAACTTCATAGGCTTACTTAAATGTTTGTCAAAAAGGACGTTCGATTTTATTTGTGGACTTAATCTGAATTAAGTTTGTTGAACTTATTCTTTTTCGAAAAGCAGAAGTCTGGTTCCTGCTAGAGATCTTCTGTTAAATAGATTTGGTTCATGGCAGGTTTGGGGAATATACAAAAATTAAAAAATTCTCTGAATTGAAAGTATTAAAAAAATGGCCATTGAGTAGTCTTACGAGCTCACCAGTTCATCTTATATGACTTCCGGACAAGCTTCGAGTTCGGATAGAATCTTTTTCCTACATTTAAGTTAAACTTTAATCACACCAACTTATCAGCTAATACTGCAGCTTAGGCCAAGGACAACACAGCAAAGTGCTACAAATATGAACCGTGCCAGTCAGTGTGTGTGTGTGTGTTTTGTGTATGCATGCATGTTTCTGAGTGAGCGTTTCCTTTGTATGTATTTGTTAATATTGCTAAGCTCTCACGGCAGCGGAAATTGCTTCGTGCCTTTCACTCCAAATGCTGCAATAAACATCGAAAGCCGTCCGAATACCAAACTGGCCAAAGCCAGAGCCACTCCCAGTTCCAATCTCTAGTCCAGTTGCCTGGCAAAACGGCTGCCCAGTGGAGCGCATCACCAACCCAGCGAGTGGCCGCATGCTGCGCCACTGACTCCGGCTCTGGCTCCGGCTTCACAATGGGAAAACACGGCGGAAGCGCACAATAAATTGCTTATTTATGGCTCAGCTTTTGCCCATAAGAAACACGCTGTTTTTATTGTTTTTAATCAACTCGAAAAGATTTGGCAAAGCTTATAAAATAGACGCCATGTACACGGCGATGGATGAGCATCCGGTAGTTGTTTTTTATTTTTCTTTGCAGCAGTGCGTTTAGGGAATTTCGTGCTTTGGACAGGAAATAATTTTTTGCTAGCCAGGTTTATTGGGGTGCACTATTTGCCATTAATGGTTGAAATGGTTGAAATTAAAATTTATGACAGTTTTCAAGTGGCTCCCAATGCTCATGAATATGACAAAGAAGGGAGGCTAACTAGGGTACAACTGTGTTCTGTACGCTGTCGGCTGTCCGCTGAAGGGTTCTATTTTCTAACTTTGCCGCTTTGTTTTCTATGCAAATGTGAGCAGCAAAGTGCGCAACAAAAAAGATGTCCATGCTTTAAAGGCGCAAACTATTGTCCAATGGACTATGTGAAATTTTCCCATTTTCCTGTCAAAAATGTATAAATTTTCAAATTATAAAACGGGTTTTGTACTTTACCTGTACTGAAAGAAGAGTTTTTAACTGTCAGTTTCAATTTTGAGAACAATTTGAATCTGCGATCAGGACCAGTCTTGCAAAATCTAGTCGCTAATACTTGAAGCACCAAAGGAGATTTTTGAACATTTTTAAAAACTCAATGAATTTCCATCACGTTTGGGACCTTGTATACCAGAGCTTAGTACTTAGTGGAGCGCTCATATTCCGAAAGTGAAGTCTCTCTTCCGACAGTGGAGTCTTCTTTCCCAGCTGCTAGCTGCAGAGAATTACATCTTGGGTAAATCGCAGCGATATTTTGAGCGAGTTCCAGTGCGGATTCAGAAAAGGCTACTCGACGGTCGATAGCATATTTTTACTCACCACAATCGCGAAGTCTTACATCCAAAATACAGGGTTGCCCATATTCGACGGACCCATCTGGCAACGCCATAACTTTTGACAGAGATGTCAGATCGCTTAATGACATACCGCGTTTGAAGCGTCAGTCCAAGCAGATTTTTACCATGGAACAATACACGCCATGCGAGCGCTCTGAAATAGTTGAAATTTACATTCAACAGAACAAGAATTGTGAAAACTCAACGTGCTTTTAAAAAATTAAAAATTAAGCCCATTTCACTTGAATGGGACCGTAAAAAGCAAAATTGCCGTATTTACGCACTGAAAATCCTGAGGAGATTCAAGAAGTGCCTCTTCATGACGAAAAAGTCACAGTTTGGTGCGGCGTTAGTGCGAAAACGGTCATTGGGCCGTTTTTCTTCCAAAATGAAAATGGCCATGCTATTACCATCAACCAGGAGCGTTATCGCGACATGATGACCAATTTTGTGCCAATTATTCGTCGAAAGCGTATGAGGCAGTTCTGGTTTCAACAAGACGGCGCTCCACCGCACACAAGTCGCATAACAATCGATTTTCTGAAGAAATTGTTTCCGGGCCGTTTGATGTCGAAAAGTGGTGATTTGGACTGGCCACCGCGTTCGCCCGATTTGACGCCGCCTGACTTCTTCTTGTGGGGATATTTGAAGTCAAAGGTTTACGTTAACAAGCCAAGGACCGTAGAAGAGCTCAAGGACAACATTCGTGAAGAAATAGCCGCTATTCCGGCCGAAATGTTGGCGAAATCGATGGAAAATGCTGCAAAAAGGGCACAATACGCCATCAACGCCAGAGGCGGCCATTTGAGAGATATCATATTCAAAAATTGATGTAAACAAATCTACTTGGAACAAATTAAATGATTAAGATTGCCAACCGCCAAATTTTTATTTTTTCTTTGATTTTTTTAAAAAAAACATGGGTCCGTCGAATATGGGCAACCCTGTAAAAGCAAAATGTTCATATGCTTCAAAGATTTTAAGGCTTCCTTTGATACGATCAATAGACGAAGCCTCTTCTACAAACTGAGCAACCTAGGTCTATCCTCCAAAATTCTTAAGGCTTTACAAAATCTATATGCCGACAACATTGCAACCGTGTGGGATGGATCAAAACTGTCGGACTGGTTTGAAACGAATACCGAAGTTAATCAAGGCTGTCTTATTAGTCCACTACTTTTTTCGCTCTATATCGACGATATTGGAGAAATCCTGCCAGGCGGTGTTACCTTTGGGGGCCAAACCGTCAAAACGCTGATGTACGCTGATGATATGTGCATCCTAGCGGAAAGTTCGCAAATGCTTCAAAATATGCTAAATGCTCTTGGAAGCTACTGTGAGCTATGAGGCTTGCAAATAAACACTGACAAATCCAAGTTTATGTCTATAAGACCACGGAGAAGCAGGCTAAGAAATAAAGAGTGTCTGCACATAAATGGAAGATCGTTAGAGATAGTGCGGTCCTACAAATATTTGGGCGTCACAATATCCGATAACATGAATTTCTCGGATCACATAAAGGGGAAGCTTGGAGAAACAAAAATTGCAATGAACACTACATGGAGGACATTGCTGAGTAAAAATAACGTGAAGCCAAGTTGCAAATATAAGAGCACCGAAAGGTCCTCAAATAAAAAGCTGACTCACAGCCTGGGTCAATCAAACTATTTTCAAGATAGCCTAGGAACCATCTCTATTAGCAATATTTTTAAAGCAAGATGCAGGGACTTGGATGAAACCTGCAGGCTGTGTATTATGCGCGGAAAGGAAAATGTGGAACATTTTATCGGTACTTGTCCTATTCTTAAATAGGTGCGGTATCAGCACTTCCATCGCATCGCTGTAACAGAGTTTGAACTACAAAGAATTTAAAATGGAGAAAATTGGTGCACCCTAGCATCCTTTTTAGCAGAAGCCACAAAATATCGGAGACAAATTGTAAACGAAGATTTTTTATTTTTTTTTTTTTTTTCCAAAATAGCCTGTAGAGCCCCCCAAAAATCAAAAACAACCAATTCCCCTAAAAAAACGGAAAATGTGTGGATTAGTCGAATGAACGGCGACTCACCCACCCATCAATTTTATAAAAACACCCCGCCCCCCCTGACCGGTTTTTCCATTTTACCCCACTCCCCTTTTTTTACTGTAAATCCAGCAAAAATATGTAATAACTCTGTTGATATTTTACTTTACTCAATAAAAACAACATACTACTACTACTACTACTTAAGTTTGGTTTGCAAACTGCTTGCTGAATTGCTGGCTTGGAATCTACCGAAAAATATTAAGGTTCAGGGCTGACATATACTTTTATAATTCTGAATCCACTTACGACCCGCTTCAAACTGGTTCTGAATCCGTATTGAGCCAAAATTAATAGATTAGAGAATAAATAAGGAATAATAATGCTTAACCCAAAGAAATTTTGTGATCTTTATATCCTCCCAATTTGCTTGCTTGGCACAAAATTCTTTACAATTCAAGAATGATTCTTTTTTTTTTAAACTACTATTTCTGGGTGTACCAGGAGTGTACAAAAAGTAAGTCAACTGTCTGTTTTTGTAAAAAACTTATTGCTCATTCATCAATATTCTTGCTGTCCCTCTTAAAAGTAATCTTCTAGATTTAATACACTTGTGCCAATCTTGTATCTTCTTCAGAGATACAGATATTCAAATCTCCATCCTTTCATGGGTCTCTCTTGAGATTTGGAAACAGGAAGAAGTCACCTAAAGCTGATCTGATGGGAGAACCCCCGCGTTTGAGAATGCTTGTGTAGGCCGTCCATTTATGATAGAAGAGATTGTAGCTCTCATTAACAAGCTTACTAAAGTGGCCAGAGTTGACTGCATTCTCGCAGAGTTTATTCGTTTTTAATGGAATGGATTTTCAATAAAGACATTCTTGCAGAATACCAGTTTAGCTTTCGAAAATGATACTCGACACCACAATCGAAAGATTCTACGCAAATAGTGGTGGAAAGCTGCTTTCGACTCCGTAGACAGAATATAACTGAAATATAGCTCTCAAATAAAGCTGCAGTGTGGGATGAAACCTTTTATCAAGGTACACTCAGAAAATAGTCAAGAACTTTGTACTTGAATCAAGTACGAACGGTGTTAATGGTACGGTGAGTACGAAAATATTGGATTCAAGTACAAAATCCTTATTATAAGTACGATTTTTCAATCCCGCAATACTTCTTTTAAGACTGTTTTGGGATATTTTAAGTAAATTTCTAACTATAATAATATCTTTTTGGTCATACTATTAATATGTTATGGACTTAAGTACAGCCTGATTTACTCTCAAAATATGTGAAAAAAGGTTCTTCATCGAAGTCTAATAAATTCTAAAGTCAACCCAAAACCATTTTGGAAGCAAAATAATACTTCAAAAAGTAAGTACAAAGTGTTTTGCGCCTATAAAATTCTAAGCTTTCTCAATTTGTCTCTAAAACGAAGTCTCTGTATAATATCGAAATTCAAAAGATATGAATTAACCAAAGACCAAGATGTTTATACTGCAGGTCAGAAATCTATCCTCACTCCATAACCAAAGTGTTAGAACCAGGAGAGAATTTGAAGAACAGATTCAACTTAAAATAATTCGCATTTTTCGTAGCTCACTTTTTGGTGCATGCATTGTAAGTCTATTCTGTACTTAATCCAAGAAATTTCGTATTATGAACTAAGTACGATCTTTTCATAAATTTGTAGGCTAACTGTAAGTATGAAACGTTCTTGATTCCAGCATGTTTGTTGTCATTTGAATAATTTGAACTGTCGTTTTTAATTCTAGAATGTTTCGTACCCAATTTAAGAACATCCAAGAACAAAACATACTTGAAATTTCAAGTACAAAATGGTATTAATTTTATCCCGATCTATCTAAAACACTGCCGGTCATTTTTATTCTGAGGGTAGTTTCCCACAGAGTAGAGTTCTCCTCAACTTATATCTAAAGCACTTAGAAGACAATCTCTTACCAGGGTATCGAGGTAGACGGTCGCTATTGCTATTGTATTATTCGCAGTCTCCTGTGTCTATAGACGCATTACAAGTGCACTGTAAGCACAGGAGTCTTAAAACTAACTCCGATAAGTCCAAGATCTTGACGTGACGAAAAATGTCACTTGGAGGGTGATGACTTTTAGGTGCTTAGAATTTACAAATATCTGTGACTTTGAAGGAATCCATAGGCAGATCGATGCTGAACCATGCAGCCTCGATATGGTCTCCGTCATTGAGTGACATCCAGTGGCAAAACCTCCAGCTAGCACAAAACACTGCGCTGAGAGTAGCCACGGATTGTCACATAATGACCCACCCGGACCACCTACACCAGGAGACGGAGATCCTGCCAGTACGAAACTACAACAAACTCCGAACTCAACAATACCCCATTGGATGTCATTGCGCATCCCACCCAAATCATGAATGCACCAAAGATCGCATGTCCAGCAGACCAAAAGCAGTGCGTTTTGATCTGAGGACAGAACTCCCTAAAGTTCAGCAGCCCTGTGACAGCAACCTTCTGTGCCTAGGCCAAAAAGATAGCACACCTAGACATGGTTGCCCTCACCGTAGATGCATACCAAGACAATGTTGTTTTAGGAGACAGACCACCACCCATAGACCCAACAGAAGACATTTAGCATATTTTGAAGCATTTGCGAACTTTCCGGTAGGATGCACATATCATGTTAGATCTGCACTGGTCCAACTCCGCTCGGGGAAAAGTGGGCACCTGAACAAATAAACGGTGATTTTTTAAGAGCTATAGGAAAGTTTAAAAAAAAAAAAACACATAAAGTTCAGAAAAATGCATGAAATCTTTATTTGAATCGATAGTACGGTCCATATAATTTAATATTTGAAAATTATTTCATGCAAATGTTGACCGTGACTGCGCCTCAAACGGTCCATCTGCTTAGTCCAATTTTGGCAAACTCTTTCCAACATTTCGGCCGGTATCTCACAAATAAATGCTTCAATGTTGTCTTCCAATGCGTCAATTGAAGCGGGCTTGTCTGTATAGACATGAGCTTTAACATAGCCCCACAAAAAATAGTCCAAAGGCGTTAAATCGCACGATCTAGGCGGCCAATTGACCGGTCCCGAACGTGAAATAAAATGTTCACCGAACTCGCCTCTCAATAAGTCCATTGTTGAGCGTGCTGTGTGGCATGTGCCACCGTCTTGTAGAAACCACATGTCATGCAAGTCAAGCTTTTGCGTTTTGCAAAAAAAAGTTGGATATCATCTCACGGTAGCGCTCACCATTCACAGTTACGTTACGATTCGCATCATCTTTGAAGAAGTACGGTCCAATGATGCCACCAGCCCATAAACCGCACCAAACTGTGACTTTTTCTGGATGCATTGGTAGCTCTTGCAATGCTTCTGGCTAATATTCACTCCAAAATCGACAATTCTGCTTATTTACGTACCCATTGAGCCAAAAATGAGCTTCGTCGCTGAACACAATTTTTCGGTAAAAAAGTGGATCTTCGGCCAACTTTCCAAGAGCCCATTCACCAAAAAATTCTACGTTGCAGTAGGTCGTTCGGCTTCAATTCTTGCACCAGCTGTATTTTAATAGGCTTCACACCTAAATCCTTCCGCAAAATTTTCCACGTTGTTGAGTAACAGAGGCCCAATTGCTGCGAACGGCGACGAATCGATAATTGATGGTCATCATTAACTCTGGCCGATACATCTGCGATATTTTCTTCAGTTCGCAGTCTACGTAAGCGTGTTGGTGGTTTAATGTTCAAAAATGTAAATTTGGTGCTAAATTTAGTCACAATAGCCCGAATAGCCGCTTCAGTGGGTCGATTAAACTGACCATAAAATGGAAGAAGCGCGCGATGAACTTTCTTAACAGATCACGCATTTTGATAATAAAATTCAATAATGTGCAAGCGTTGTTCGTTTGTAAGACGATTCATGGTTAAATTATAGACCAAACTGAAGATGTTTGACAGTGAAACAAAACACGAAACGTGCGTGAGCTGTTTAAACCAGTGTTGCCAAAAAGATAATAGCTAAAAAAACATCCTTTACTTAGCGCGCATCAACCCCGAAGTAGCAGACGTGTGTAACAAATGTGGTCTTGGCCCCCACGAAACCGGACATCTCTTTCCCACCTCACGCCCCTAGACTTGTGGTCCCACCCAGTAAAGGTAGCTTTCTTCCTCAACCTGGGCACGGGATAGTTCTTTACATCACACTAACTTGTTTATCCTTTTCTTTCCGTTACAACATCAACAACGACAGAGCTCTTGGGATCAATAAACGATTGCTTTCTTCTCACAGTAGATTTTGCGCACACCTTTCTCCCATAAAAAACAAAACTGTGAGAGCGTGTTCAACGCCATTCTTTCAAAGTTTGCTTGCTCTTTCCGCTACGATACTTGTCCTCACTCCAAATATTCAAGAGCGTTGGTACTAAAATTATTCGTTCACTTTCGATAGAGGACTTTTTGAGCGAAAAATGGAATCATTTCGTATAGTGCAGTGTGTGTTTGTGCTTGTGTCTGTTTACACATACATATGCTGCATTTTATTCATTTAGGTATATATTTGTGTAGCCTGGCACAAAGTTGTTTAACACAAAAGCTTCAACACAAACAACGCCTCAGTTGGCTGGGCGTGGTCCAGCTAATCGCCTTTTTGTTGTACGCTTGCCATATACCAGTTACCAGGCTTTTTGCCCGTAAGTAGTCTTACAATAAGCGTAAAAAGGACCAAAAACCACTCAAATGATTAATTAAAGCACCGCAGGGCGCAGCTACCTTCTCCCTTCCCGCCCTTTGCTGGCTATGCAAATGATAACCAAAATGAAGTGACTGCAGCAGATACGACAGGGCAGCTGGCAGGGATGAGGGCGGGCTGGCAACTTTATGTTTATTTGCTTTGCGCTTTCGACTGCAAACAATTTTCGAAATAATTTAACGCTTAATAAAAGCGCAAATCTAATAAACCTTTGAGCTTTTTGTGGCAGCAACTTCAGAGTTGCCTAAAAGTATGCAACGCCTGTAATTGCATTTGGCTGGCTTCGCTTGTTGCTGCTGCTGCTGCTGCTGCTGTGTGTGCGTTTCCGCCTGGCCTGCCATCTTGTTCAACGTGTATTTTGGTTAATTTAACTTTGGTAAATTATGCACACAGTCCGGCCGCATTGTTCGTGTTTTGGCCCAAAGTGTTTTGTTGTTGTTTGCAAATTCAATTTCTAACCAGCCGGCCACAATGCAATGGCCGTGACTAATTTAGTGCTAATTTTGTGCGCATTATGCGCAATTAGATTATTAATGGGAACATTTGTTCTGCAATTATCAGCGAGCATAGTGAAAATTTTAATTAAAATGTTTACGTGTTTTTTTTTTGTTTCTAGTTAGCCGGAAATTACATTTTTGGATGCATTGATTAGGTCATTGGATTTTGATTAAAATTGCAACAATTAAACCACATAAAAGTTTTCGACATTAAAATTGAAAAGTCCATAAAAATGCGTCGCGTTAATTAAAAAACTCCAACAGAAAACTGAAATTATTCATCAACGACGGAATCCACTTTGGCATTTACACAAAAAAGCGTTCCCCAACATCTGACACAAGACAAAGGCGAGTCCAGCGTTCGATATGCTCATTAACGAGCCGTAGGGAACGTATGTAGCTGGCTTGCAGGCACATTTCAACTGGATCATTAGCACTGTGGTAAAAATCGACCATTTGCAGTTACGAAATTTAATTGGAATCTTGTATGCTCTGTGGTCTTCACTACTTTTGAAAAAATTTAAAGTGTACAAGCTCGCTTAAGTGAAACGGAGACATAAGAAAACTATTTAAAAATTCTAACAGCTTTCGGATAAGTCGCACTAGAAAATTATTTCACAACAAAAAATGTAAATTTATTTGTGTTATTTTATTCTTTATTTTCATTTCTGAAGAGATAATTAATACAAAATATATTCTGGTATCGTATTGTAGTCAAATCTCATACATGAATATTAGGCGGGGTCGATTTGTATGGGGCGAAAAAAAAGTACAAAGCGCATAGCAAAAACGAAATCTACGGTCAATTCTAAGAAAATTTTACCAATAAACCAAGGGTCTAAAATGAAATCGAAGTCAAATCGACTTCAAATATTTATATTACATTTTCCCTAAAAACAAGTTAGAAATTCGGTGAAGCCCGACAATTTTGGCTGGACCGAATTTATTACTAAGTGTATCGATAAAGTTATAATTGTTATATGTAAACCTTAGAGGCATAACATAGTAAAGGGTATGGTATAAAAACTATAAAGAAAATATATAGAAACCTAAACTACAATATCAGAGAAATGGGAATGCGACTTCAATGTTTTGGATAAGTATAAGGCAAAGTTATGTAAAGGCAAAAAGAAAACTTAGCTTTTTAACAAAGAAAACTGAAGGGATAGGCCATTGCGATACCAATTTTCCTATAAGCTATGAATGGAATTTAAAATTAGTACATCCTATGATGGACTTAGTTTTGATTCTCAAAGTCAAATTTCATTTGTAAATTGAATATGAATGGCAATTTAATTCAGGATGGTTATACACTATCAAATTAGACGGATTGTGATTTGATCCGCATCATTCTCTTTTACTTAGTTGAGCGATATCTTTAAGCAAGCCTAAAGTCAATTAAGGCAAAGCACTTACGGCAAGGTTTTCCTTCCACGCAGAAAGATCTTTCGTTGTGTAGGCCGGTACTGGAAAAATGATGATTAGGTGATGCTTATAGAACATGAGGTATGCCGAATAACACTGTAAATTAATATAAATTAGTTCACATTCATTTCTAATTATTTGCCTTTGACCATATGTATGAATTCCCTTTTCGGTTAAACAGGTATGCGGCTCGTGATGCCGGAATATATAAGAATTTTGTATTTAATCACTTTTTTCAACAAAGGAATTAAATTCTGTACCACTAAAGAGTATTCATAGTCCAGGGGACCACTGTAGAGCAACGGATGATCTATAACCTCAATAGACCCAGCGTCATGGGCACCATATGGTAGCAGAACCAGTCAGCTATGAGTGGGGTGGCCTTTAAGCTTCCTACAGAGATTGCGGGAAAATTATGGCCGATTCGATTGGTGCGAAAATGCAAGTTCGATCCCAACGAGGTCTGGTCAGAGACAACACATATGTCCACGCGCTAGAAATCATGTGCGGGACATAAGCCAAAGTCAGGGGACTGGTATAGCCAACAGCAACTATCAGTCCTCGATTCCTAGAGCACCCTGGGACGAGTTTATATAAAGCACTGCACTGGCCGTCTGTGGCCCAGTGGTTAGTGTGCTGGACTGCTGGGCGGGAGGTCGTGGGTTCGATCCCGCCTCTGAACATCTAATAATAAAAGTTTTTTTCTTTCTTTAGAAGAATAGCTTTTACACATACGGTCACCTTCACCAGCTATTGGCGCCAGCTGTGAAGTAACTAGCCATGAAAAAGCAAATTCTCAAACTTTGCCGTTCGGATTCGGCGTTAAACTGTAGGTCCCTTTCTCTTGTGCGAAAAATTTAAGGCACACACGCCAAGAGATTGTGAGAAGGCTTGGCTTGGCCCCGTTGGAGGAGCTGTCAGCCAATTTTACATTTTTACATTACTGCACGCAACGGGGACACTTGGGGACGAGGTATTTATTCACTTTTCCTACATGGAACTAGTGGTGCCAACCTAGATTGGAATTTAAACATTCAAAAGCCAGGGTCAGCTATAAAAATTAACAATATTTACCCCAGAGGGGATGACACCACCGATGATATGTATGCTTTCCACCAGCAGTTTGGATTTTCTCCAACGGAAAGCCTGAACCAATGTACGGTATGGAATAGGATACTGAGAAGGCTGTGTGCTTGGCCGAGATCTATTTATGAAAAACTCGTTCACTCAGCCTGCTATGCGAAAGGCTTTCACAAAATACTCACAATTGGTTTCTTTTTATTTACGAGAATTTCACAATTCTGGTGCAATGCCACATACGTATGTATTAGTGTGGGTAGCTAGGTTAGGTTAAACACTTTAATGTTTTTATACTCTGTACTGAAGGTACATAGGGTATAATAAGTTTGTGCAAAAGTATGTAACAGGGAGAAGGAATCATTTCCGACCCTATAAAGTATATATATTCTTGATCAGCATCAACAGCCGAGTCGATATAGCCATGTCCGTCTGTCCGTCCGTCTGTCCGTCCGTCTGTCCGTCCGTATGAACAAACAGATCTCAGAGATGGTAAGAGATAGAGGTTTGACATGTATGGGACAAATGCTTCTTATACTTGCAGGCAGATCAAGTTTATTTTCAATTTTTGCCACGCCCCCTCCCGCCCACGCAATTTGGAAAAAACGTTATATCTCCCACAGTTTTGTAGATAGATGATTCGTACCTTCTAGAGTTAGTTAGTCATTAGCAAAATGTATCGATTTGCCGAAGAAATGATAAAGATCGGATGAGCGGTTCTCGAGTTATGAGCAAATAAGTGAATCACAACCCCCACCCCCGCCACCCACCACCCACCCTTTCACAACCAACGCCGCACAATCTTAGAGAGAGGAGAGAAAGAGAGAGAGAGAGGTACAGAGTATATTATAGTCGGGCTTGACCTAGAGTGGTGGACAAAAGTATTTTGACTAAAAACAAGTGAGAAAGTCGGTCAAGCCCGACTATAATATACTCTGTACCTCTCTCTCTCTCTCTCTCTCTTTCTCTCTCCCTCTCTCTCTCTCTCTCTCTCTCTCCCTCTCCCTCTCTCCTCTCTCTCTCTCTCTCTCTCTAAGATTGTGCGGCGTTGGTTGTGAAAGGGTGGGTGGTGGGTGGCGGGGGTGGCCGGGAGTGATTCAGATTCACTTATTTGCTCATAACTTGAGAACCGCTCGTCCGATCTTTATCATTTCTTTGGCAAATCGATACATATTCCTAATGACTAACTATCTCTAGAAGGTACAAATCATCTATCTACAAAACTGTGGAGATATGACGTTTTTTCAAAATTGTGGGGGCGGGAGGGGGCGTGGCAAAAATTGAAAATAAACTTGATCTGCCTGCAAGTATAAGAAGCATTTGTCCCATACATGTCAAACCTCTATCTCTTACCATCTCTGAGATCTGTTTGTTCATACGGACGGACAGACGGACAGACAGACGGACAGACAGACGGACAGACGGACATGGCTATATCGACTCGGCTGTTGATGCTGATCAAGAATATATATACTTTATAGGGTCGGAAATGATTCCTTCTCCCTGTTACATACTTTTGCACAAACTTAATATACTCTATGTACCTTCGGTACAGAGTATAAAAATTCATAAATAATCCATTATATCTAAAATTAGTAGGAAAAAGGGGACATAAGTATTTTGAAAAATTAAAATTAATATGAAAATTCGGAAGAATTAGTTTTTATAAGAGATAATCATCTTGGTCGATCTCAAGTATGGCTTTGCTGCCAATTTGAATTAGATAAGCTATGAGTTATTCAAAGTCGGCCAAGTTTTCAGGTCGATGACTAGCTAATATCTAAAAATGTGTAAAGAGGAATAAAAAAAAGGAAAAGAAAAATAAAAAAGAGGACAAGGGTGCGGAAAATGGTAAAAAACCATTTTTTTTTAAAAGCGATTTTACGATTGAAACGACAAGAGATATAATTATAAAGCAGATGGGTTTAGGTGAAACGTGTCCAGAGCATAACCCACGTTGAGGTTCTGTGCTGAGAATATTATTTTAGACGAAGGTAAAATACTATGTCCATGAAATGTGGGGGAAAAAGGGGGGAATTTTTGGCAAGCAGTCACCATTTACTGTAGAACTATGTGAAATTTGTCAAGGAACGTATTTTTTTGCAACAAGGTTGGTTCAACGTTCGGGAAAAAGCTAAATTTTGTAATTTTTCTTTGTTTTATTAAGTGTAGAGCTCGAGTACAGTCGGGGCTTTGACCCTGAATTAGTTAGCTCGTATTAGACGATTTTTATCATCTCATACATTGTTTTGCAGAATTATGTACAAAGAAGAAATATTTTTAAATGTGTCTTGGTGCAACGATTAATTGTTCCAACGGCAAACCATCTAACCGCGAGAATGTACAAAAAATTGGTCCTTGTGAGACCTTAACGAATAGATTGAGAATAGGGTGATTTAGGAGAAAGGGGGGGGGGGGGGGGGAAAAAAAGAATGAATGGAGAAAAAGGGGGGGGGGAGGGGGGGGGAGAGGGGAAAGAAAGGGGGGGAGATAGAAAAGTAAAAAAAGGGGTGGGATTTAAAGAGAGGTAGAAAGGAAAGTAGAAGTACGTAAAAAAAAGATTTCTTGTGTATTACATATCTTAGTGATCGTTTCCCAGCGCTAACCCGTTGAGTCTGTCCTCAGATATATTTACACGAAGGTAATATACCTTCAATCTTTTCTGCAGAGAAACAGTCCGTTTAGCTGTTGACTAGGTGACAGGGATTGTCAAGACCTATTGCAACAATGTTGCAACGTTCGGGAAAAAAGCTATTGAATTTCTTCTTTTTAAGCTGTAGTAGCCCATGGTTGGAGCAATTATTGAAGTCTTCCCACCCCATATTTTTTTTTATTCCATATTTTTTAAAATGTGTGCTTGGTGCGATTTGTTGAAATCAAACCATCTAGAGCCAGAATGTCATAAAATTTTTTTAAATAAAAAATAATTAAAATAAATGGTTTTTTTAAATTTAAAATTTTTTTTTTTTTTTTTGGGGTTTGTTGTTTTTTCCGGTTAAATTGGCAAAAAATTTAAAACATAGGCCCATGGTTGGAAAAATTTTAGAGGGCGGATTGATGTTAACTAGGATATTTTGGATCGGTTAATAAATAGCGGAGTTATGGGGTTTCACAGCCTAATTTTCGAAAATCAACTTTTTTCCCACTCCATTGGTCCTAGCTTCATTATTTTTCGACCGATCAAAAATATCCTAGTTCACATCAGAATGGTGGGAATTGGGAGTAATTTAAATAAGTAACTCTTTAAATTTTTGCAACCATTTTGCGAAAAGTCATTCTGAAATAAAATAAAATGAACAAAATCGGTCATACAGTTCCCAAGATCTTGGGGTCAAAGTGCGTCAAGACATTCAAAAGCCTCTATTTGGAAAATAGCGAACATTTTATAACTTTTTTCTGAAGTTTTTTGACCAAACAAAAATTAAAATACAAGAAATTTTAGAAAAACAAGAATCGATGAAAAAATTTTTCATGAAAGAGGGTCGAAAAAAAAAATAATTTTTGTTTATTTTTGGTTAACATATTTTCGGATCTGCTTGAAAATTTTTCTGGATGTTTATAAGATCCTAACGATATACGTTAAGGCAAATAAAAAAATCGAAAAAAATATGTCTGAAGGTTTACAGTACAAAAGAGTAAGAAATTTATCCCAAAAGCGTCATATTCTCGGTGCGTATGTTGTTGTGGTTTTTTTGACGACCATACAAACGAGAAATTTTTAACTCAAATCTCATTTCGTTAGCAAGTTTCTTGGTTTTTACTAATATTATGTATATCGACATATGATTAATTTTTTCATCTGTCTGTTTCTATGCTATCTCCTCCGTTAGTTTTAAAGCTATCTTATATTATCAAACTTTGCACAAAGTCTTTTGGTACAAATACGCTGCACATTTGTCAGAACGGGCCGCATCGGATGACAATACCTTAGGAACGATCGGTCGAAAAAGAAATCTTAGTGTGGAAAACTTTTTTCTCTTCATCGCTATCGTCCCCAAACCTCGTATTTAGAACTTTTCTATGCATTCGCACAACTCCACCAAGTTTTATGAAAATCTGCTGAAGTTTGCTTCCCTCTATTTATGTAAAAATGTTTTTGTTTCTTATTGGTTCACTGTCTTTTCTTACTGGTCTTGTCAATTTGGCTTTATTCAATTTTTCAATATCAATTTGGATTTAAAAGATTAAGGCATATTAAGAAATAAAAAACAAAATAAACACCAACTTCACCCTCTATTCCCAGATGTACCTTTTATGGTGGAAATGTTGAAATCATCCTTTCCACAAATGTGTCCACTTTCGGGCAGTGCCAACAATGCGCAAATCCTGCGCTTGCAGTTCCCCCACTGCAGCTGCACGTTTTTGTCTAATGGCTTCCGGCATACTCACATATCTCCACAAACACATACGCACTTCACGCACGACTGCTTAGCGCCGCGAATCTTTGTTGTCTTTAACAACTGCGCGCACATCCGTTTCAGTTTCAGCATTTTTGTGCAGATTTTCAAACTTTTCCTCCCCCTCCCAATTGGCAACCGAGTTTTCTGCTTCTTCTGCACCCATTGTATTGTCCAAGGCAGAGCTCTAGCAACTCATAATGGACACACAACAAAGTTGCTGCACTTAGAACTAAGAGCGTTTTTTTTGGGTTTTTGTTTTCGACCAAACTTTTTACATTTTGTTTCTTGATTTGTGACACTCTGTGTGCAGTTTGGTTTTTGGAAAATGTCATGACTTGTCCTCTGTTATGTAAACGCAGACAGCCATAGAAATTATGTGCTAATTTTATGCATTAAAAACACTAACCAAGTGAAGCACATAATCAATTTTATAGCCAAGCAAGGAGAGAAAAAACTCCGTCGAGTTTCCATCTTATTGCTCTATGATTACATTGCTTTCTATTTTTGCTCTTTTGTTTGTTGAAAAATGTAAATTTATACATAACCTAGGCAAAGAAGCAAGCAGACATTTGCTTGATTTATGCGCCAGTTGATGACGCTTCAATGGAGCAGCAAGCGGGTCCATAATCAATTAGCAGGCAACGCGGGGGCATTGTCTTCTGGGTACATGGTGAGGAGCGGCAGACACATTAACTATAAATTCACGTTAATTTAGTGCTGGCAGTGCCAACATGAAGCCAGGCTGGGGGGGTCATAAACAGCCACCTCACGACCCGCTCAGAAGGCACGTGCAGTTGCATAAGTTTATCAAAAGTAAGAAAAATAGAGGACGGCTAACTCAAGTCTCTGCTGAAGTTTGAATACTCTTGGCCTAAGTATTTGAAAGCAACTCTTTTTTGTTCATCGATTGATTGGCTTTAAATCGCATTTTTCCGACCTTCTAAATTAGAAAACTATTTTCGAACTCATTTTTTCAATAAAGCCGTTTCCGATCTTGAAGTGTTTTTCGATTTATTTTACCAATAAAGCTTACAAACAAAATAAAATACAAATCGGAAAAAGAACGCTTGAACGCTCACTTCCGTTTTTTCCTATCAATTCTTAATAACTTTATAACTAATAACGACAAGACGCTCACGGAATGCCGTAGATCCTTAAATACGATCGCTCAGCATCTTTGTGTCCACTTCATCTGGGTATAGTCAAAGACATTAGAATATGAAGATAAGTAACGCCATACGATTTTTTTGCACACGATTTTTTTCCCCTGGCTTTTGAATCTGGCTTTTCGCTCTTTTGAAATTTTGTCCAGAAGCCAGAGAGAGAGAGCGTTCTAGAGCCAGCCGCGTTTTTGTACGCATACAGCGACAGCCGACGACTGTAAGTGTGCACACGTATTCTCAAGCATTGCTCACACAAGCAAGCGCATTCTATTTTTAGATTTTTACGCTCTCAACTTTGTGTGAGCGGAGAGAGCGTGATTTTCAAGGCCATCAAAAAAAAACAGCTGCATATTGCAAAACCATTGTATGGGCGTTCGGCATCTTAGAGATTATATTGGTCTTTGGTATAGTGATATGGAAGATCTACATTCAAGCTAATCACACTACGGAACGATGAAAAAACCTTCTGGTCTGCGCTGTAGGGTCACGTGGCTCTATATTGGGTGTGTGCAAATAATCCTATTCGTATTAGCTGTTCGACTTCAAAAACGCCAGCTAAATACAGCACATCAGTTGGCAGCGCTGAAATCCTAGACATGCAATCGGTGAGAAATTATTCGAACAAACAAAGCCCCGATAGACATCGTTTCCTGTGTTCTCTCTTCTATTTACTGTCGGCCAAGAAAGGTGTGAAAAATTTAATCGTCTTTAAATCAAGCCATCCTGTAAATTTCAAGTGAAATAATGCCAATTTTAAAATCAGCCACCCTTGCAAAGAATTATACTAGTGATATTTCACCAGCTAAAGGTATGTGAACCATATCTTTGGGAATAGCGTCTTATAAATTGTTTGATTTAGGCCTGGGATCATCTCTATATTGTGCGGCGGCCACCATTGACGCAGAGCGTGTAGTGGATGCCGGGCACAGAGCGCTGCTAACATTTTGGTTCTTCTTCTTCTTGCCACCTGTAGTGGGCGCCTCGAGCGCGTTGCACGGTTTTATTGCTGGCTTCTTGCAGCCACGTCTTCGAATTTACGTGCGCCTCAACTCAAACATCTGTGGCCGCAGCTAATGGTGGATTAAGATTTGAGAATTCGACGGTAATCAGGTGGCCATCGATCCATCCTTACGCTCAACGTACACCTAGTTGGGTATATTGAAATTGTCCAGATGTTTGTAACGCACACTCAGAAAAAAGATTTTCCTTAAATTTTAGGAAAATTGATTTTATTACCTAAATCTTATTTTTGGGCAATAATTTCCTCAAATATAGGGCATTTTACCTAAAAAATCTGTTTTAAGGTTAAATTTTTTAGGAATCCTTTGCCTTAAAATTATGCCATTTTCCTAAACTTTGCATTATTATTTAATATATAAACAAATATTTACAAAGCGGTTATTTTACGTTAAGAATGAATATATTTTATACATTTAAGAATAATAATAATATCACCAATTTAAATTATTTAATAATATTAAAATATTGTTGCAAATGTTAATATATAATTTTTTTCAGCTGATTGCCACCATGAAATATATGTCAATATATGACAATGGTTTGAGAGATATTAATTAATTAAGTCATAAACAAATAAAAATTGTACGACTTTTCATATATGAATAATTGAATTTGGTTGTGGTTAAACTTAGTTTGCCACTTTGGTCACACTACGCCACAAAATCGCTTGTCATTTAATTCTCCCTGCACGCGCCGGACGGTTGTCATTTTTACAAGTAAATAAATTTGTTGTTGTGTGAAATAAGTGAAGTGGCTAACAATAATACATGTACACGGGACTGGAACAAGAAGAAGTACATAAAATTTGTTTACGGCTCAAACAAAATCAAACAAGCACCATTCATTCCTCAAACGTAAGATCTTCTTCTTCTTGTTCGTGCCTGTGTGGACGCTCTGTAGTTACACAGTATGCGAGCAGTGCATACATTTGTGTTTTTCTGTCCCTTTTTGCCTTCGACCGGGAATTGCACTTTTTCTCTACACTGTCGTGTGTATACAAATTAATATGTAGAAAACAAAAATTTTTGTGAAATAAAATTTAAGTATTTGTGAAACAAACAAAATGAAATTGTTTTTATTTTATAAACATAAATTTTTTGGATATTACTGCTTAAATTTTGGTTATGTTCTACTACCTAAAAACAAATACATAAGGGCATTTATTGTCAAAAAATTTAGGCCTTTCTATAACCAACAATTTATGGGCGTATGCTGCCTAAAATTTTAGGTCACATATTACCTAAAAGCAAATTTATTGACGAAAATGTAGGCCTTTATATTACCTAAAAATACGTTTTATGGCACTACATTGCCTTAAATTTTAGGACATATATTACCTAAAAATCAAATTTATTGCTTAGAAAACTTTAGGTAATGGAGGCCTGAATTTGAGTCCATATATTCCTTGGCTGTTTTTTTAGGTCAAATGGACTTAAATTTCAGGCAATTTTTAACATTTTTAGGTAATATTTTTTTCTGAGTGCAGGAAAGGAAGCATCTCTGACCACATAAAGTATATATATTCTTGATCAGCGTGACTAGCTGAGTTGATATAGCCATGTCCGTCTGTCCGTCCGTCTGTTTCTATGCTATCTCCTCCGTCAGTTTTAAAGCTATCGTAACCAAACTTTGCACGTAGTCTTTTGGTACAAATACGCTGCACATTTGTCGGAACCGGCCGGATCGGATGACAATAGCATATAGCTGCCATAGGAACGATCAGTTGAAAAAGTAGTTTTAGTGTTATCAAAATCGGACAACTATATAGTATAGCTACCATACAAAAGATAAGTCTGAAAAAAAGTCTTAGTATGCATTTTTTGATAATATTCAATATATTTCATTAAGTGTGTTGTTTCGTGTTGTCCCTAAACAAAGAAAACTTTATCAAGGTGCAAGTCTTTTGTGGACTTAAACTAATCTTGTGCGAATTTGTGCGTTTTGTAATGTATGTCAAAATAAAGAAGAAAGTGTGTATTAAAATATAATAGTTATCCTCTTTGCGGCTTTTTGCGGCTTCTGCTGTGCTTTAAAATTAAAGATGAGCTTGAACTCAGTGATGCAACGCTGCTTGGCGTATACACAAATACACATCCAACAATATATTTGGCCAACTAAGGGAATGCACGCATAAAGTTTGACTATTAATTACTACAAACTAATTTTTAGTTTAAATTTAAACTTTTTATTCACAGTTCTCAAAACTTTGTTTCAAGATCACGTATACGCCATGTTGCCGTATAAGGGCGGGCGGGGTAGGTGTGGTCAAATAAACTTAAAATTTGTTTTAATATTTAGAATCAAATATACCAAGTTTCAGCTCGATATCTGCAACAGAAGACTTTATGACAATTATTTGGCGATTCGGCCCACAGTGCACCGTAGACCCCGTAGGCAAAGTACGCCTCCAGTTTGCTGCACACTTGATCGTGTTCGTTAAAAATTATTTGCTCCATTGTAGAGAAAACATCTCACTTTAGGTGGGGGCCGCAACGGGTCACTGCCTTATTTGCAGGCAGGCATCACGCTTGAGAATCGGACTCAGAACTCTTTTTAAAGGGTCTAGCCCGATAAAGGGAAGGGGTGCGGCCTAAAATATGGGATTTCGAAATTTCCTTTATAGTTGGATAGATTACATCAAAACAAACTGATCTGGCCCAATGTTGGGTCATTTTGATGTCATGTCCTTAAGATATTGTCAAAAATCCTTTTTTTGAAGCTTTTTTTAAATAGAAATATCTCGAGAACCAGAGTAGCTAGAGACATGAAATAAATTGCTAGTGATAAATAATAGATCAAAGTTTTCGAAAATTGGTGAGTTACACTGAAAACATTATTTGCTACAACGAAAAAAAAAAATATAATCTGGTGGTTTTGCTAGTTCGCGTTGGACCGCCACCTTAAAACTTTTCCCTAAAATTTCCTCCAACTTTAAAGCAAATTACCTGAAAGTTTGAAAAAATCAAAAAATGCGCTTCACAAAGAAAAATTAAAAATATAATTTTGCTATAATTAAAAAGACCAATATAATTTGATTGTTTTGCTAGTTCGCGTTGGACCGCCACCTTAAAACTTTTCCTGGAAATTACCTCTAACCTTAAAGCCAATTAATGTAAGCCCCTTACATAAAAATAAGACATTATTGCTTAACTACGAAGATTAAAAAATACAGTACTGAGTTTGACATTGTTTACATTATTACATTATTTTCCAAGTTTATATTAAGTTTGTTTTGTAGGTGAGTGTTTGTAGGTGTGTGAGAAGGTTTTTACGAAAAAGCGAATGTTTCTTATAGATTTTACGTGACGAGTTGGTAGATTCCAACAAGAAATACTGTGTTTTAAAAAAGTGTGTTTTTTAGAGCTTGAGAGCCTAGATCTAAAGCTTAGTAGATTATTAGTTCTGAGCGATGCGCTAAAAGTGAGATACAAAGGGTTCCTTACTATTAATGGTCTTGTGTAAAAATAGCAGAGTTCTGTTGTTAACCCATGAGTTTAGGGGCAAATCAAATATTTTATAGAGTATAGTGAGATATGTGCTCATGTCGTTTAATGTTAAACACAACCTGGAGCTTGTGACGGCAAACCGAATAACAGTTGCCAAAAGCCTCGACTCCATTAAATAACGTAGAAATAAGGCGGGTTTATGCAAATTGTCATTCGAAGTTGAGTTGGTAGGTATTGCTGCCAGTCCAAAAAAGAGTTTTGTTGAAGGTGAAACTTAGGTTAATAGCTTACTTAATAAATAAATAATTTTGGTAACCTTGTAGCGTCAATATCTTCTTTGTATCTTTTTCGACTTTGTTGTGCCAAATGCCTTGCTAAAATCGAGAAAAGTTAGAAAGGTTACATTATCATTGTCCATTTGTCTACGGCTGTCTTCAGCGATGTGATTATTATAGCTGTGGTACAGCTACTGTTTTTCCTAAACACTGATTGCTTGTCATTAAAGAATTTTTCTGAATGCATTAAGTTCGTTATTTCTTTTGCCAGTTGCTCACAAACTTTGGACAGAAATGGTAAAATCGATATAAGCGTGAATTCTTCTGGAATCGGCGCAACCTTCGCTACTTTCCAGGAATTAGGAAATACATTTGTGGTCAAGGCAGTCATTGTCACCCCTTTCTACTCAACCTCTAGGAAGTGTTCGCAATGAAGATTCCGTCTCTACAGAAATTTTAATGAAGTCACAATGGTTCAGTCGGAAGGAACCTCCCACCACCCTGGCTTAAATAGGGAATTATGTAGTATTGCAATGGGCCTAAGTCTAGCCATCGTAACCTAACCTAAATTACTAAGACCAAAAACCTAACAGAAGCGTATTCAACAGAGATCCAGTATATTAAAGGGTTGGTGGTGATTTTATCGGGGGTGCCACAGAAACCTCTTTCAACCAAATTCCAACCGAATTCCAACTCTTAGGTGCCACAGAAATTTCTTTTGGTTGGTTTCAAACCTCTAATGTTTTGTTAGGACATTTTGCAAAGCTCTTTTCTCACTAGCGCCTTTTGTCGAAGTGGCGCCCTCGAGTTGAAAACTAGCGGATTAAGGGATGGAAACTAATACCTCATGTTTGGCGCCAAGAAATTTTTAAATTTTGCATTATATTGGTGGAGAATGCGACTTAAAAGTGAATTATTATTTAAAAATGCATCATAAAACCTATAAAAAAATTTCAGTTAATCATTAAATTAACCCACATCCAAATAAGGGGAAATTTTTTGGCGAGAGATTCAGCCCTGTTTTTAGAGATGGAACATCAATTGGAACATCTGGTGCTCCAACTAGATTTTCTAATTAGAAAATTAAATCTCTAGAAGTTCTGTGGCACCAACGAATTTTTCGAGAGATTTACAAACCAACCGTCGGCAAAATCTCTAGAGATTTCTGTGGCACCCCCGTATATGTTTTTCGTGTGCTGAACACAAATCTATTTTCAGAAATGGTCCATCATGGTCAATTTGCGGACTTACTAGGAACTCAGAATACACCCAAATCGGCTAGAAAGGCAACTACTTTAAAGAAGAAGTATAAATGGCGTAAGAGCCAAAGGAATACTTTAAAGAATCTTCCCTTGGCAACTCACTCTCAAAAATTTTAAGTCACTTAAATATCCCGTGGTTTGTTTTCTCTGTAGATGCTTCCTTGTATGTGTTACTAACATCGTAACAATTGTATAATACCCTTTGCAAGTGTATACCAAAAAAAATATATATATATGTCGAGGGGCGTCGAGTGCTCAACCGCCAAGATAAACTGCGCACGGGGGCACAAATAATGTCTGGAAATGAAATTAAGCCGCAAAAGTAAATCACGGCGAGCCATGCGCACGAAATGTAAATAAGCCAAAACGGACTGGCTGATCATGACGAGGATGCTGATGATGATGATGATGATGATGAGCCTTGCTCAATGATTTAGAGAAGCTGCAAAGCCACAATGAGCATCATGCACACCTTACCTAGATTGCTGGATGCTCGGGGAGTACATTGACGCCACCTCTCAAATATTTATGGGGCCCAGCCACACAGACACAACAAGCCAGCCGAAACTTTAGTGATTATTACTGACGTGGTTACGTGACTGTTTTCGAAATTGTCGAAAATGCGGCACACGGGACACCCCACACCCCTCGAACAACATTGTGCTTTGGGCTCTGATTTTTGTTTGCTCATAAAAATAAATCCACTGGCCATGTTAAGGAACCAGCCGCTTCGGAAGTCTGAAATATTTATGAAGTTTCCCTGTCCGAGTTTAATGCGAAATTGCTGTAAAGTGCCATCAACGCTATCAGCGTGGCATTTAACACTAATTCATAATAAGATGTCGCTGACAGTTAACCCCTGCACGTGGCCAGGGACAGGGTCAGCCCCATTCTTAGCCGTCTCCAGCCAGTTCTCGCCAACTGACAATGAAATTTAGCAAGCGTGATGAAGGCGGTGCGACCGCAACTGGAAAACTTTTTCCTTTTTTTTTCAACTTGGCCAACAATTTTGGCTGCTTCTCTTTTTAAGCGAGTGTGTGTGTGTGGGTGTGTGTTGCGGTTTTTTTGGTTTTGTCCTTTGGCTTTGTCGCGGCTCTGGACGTTTGTTTTATATATGTTGTCTGTCTATATGCCCTGCTTCATTTTGGTTAGCATTTTGTTTGTTGTTGCTGCTGCTGCTGCTGTTTTTGGCTCTAGCCGCTTCTACCCATCTTGTGGGTTTGTGTGCGGAAAGCTGTCATAAGCAGATAAGCTGCCGCAATAAGCCTGAGCTGGGATATATTTGCACTGATTTACGAGATTCACTTTTGCATATGGTAATCGTGGAGATGCAAGAAAGAGAGAGCGTTCAACGAACCTCGACAAGGGGTGAAAGGGTTGTTGTTGCAATGAGCTGGTTTTTGGGGCTAGAAAAAAGAGTTAAAGGTACTTGGAAGTTTTGGTAACGACCTGTGTCTATGACATTTCATAAGAGATGAAACGTTCGCTTAGTTGATAATGTTTGTCCTCAAATTATTACACAGTGACCGAAAAATGTAAATTAAATGAAAAATAGCGTTTGCCTTTAAATTGGCCATACGAAATATTTTGGATTGAGTACAAAGTAGACTTAGAATTCAAGTTCCGAAAAGTATACAACGAAAAGTGTGAATTGTTTTAAAACGAATCAGGTATTAAACTTTATAAAGCTCTCCTCAATGTCGACTTGAAGCATCTTCAAAACTACTTGCTCATTTACATGATGAAGTCTTACTCGTAAAGTTTTAGTTCAACCAATCTTGGCAACAAGAGTCATCGATTAAAAACGACCTACAAATCGACGCTGCATCGTTGCATCTAATCATTGCAAACAAAAACTTTGTAAGGAGCTTTATGAACGAGTCTTCATGGTCTTTGGTAACACAAAAACAACAAAACACACATGTGTAATAGCTTTCGAATTTAATGGGCATTAACCAAGAACATTTTCTATTTACTTTATTTACTCTTATTTTGATTCAAGAATGTGAATGTTCCATATTTGATAGTTAGCAGGCGACAGTTGATGACGAACATAATCCAGCCTCTAGAGAAGTAGCGCTGCCATCAATTGACAACATAGAGATAGACCTGCCGAACCAACAGGAAGTCTGATCAGCCATAGCAACGCTAAAGAACAATAAATCAGCTGGCGCCGATGACCTGCCCGTTGAATTATTCAAGGCTGGAGACGAAGAATTGGTAAGGGGCATGCACCAACTTCTTTGCCGCATGTGCAAACGAAAGCATGCCCGACGATTGGAATCTTTTTGTTCTTTGCCCAATCTTTAAAAAAGGAAACCCTGCAGTTTGCGCCAACCACCGCGGGATCAGTCTCCTTCCTGTTGCATATAAAGTTCTGTCACGTATTATTTATGAACGTCTAAAGCCGCTTATTAACACACTGATTGGACCTTATCAGTGGGGCTTTAGCTCTGGTAAATCCACCACAGACCAGATATTCACATTACGTCAAATCCTGGAGAAGACCTATGAGCGAAACATCGAAAATCTCCATCTTTTTGTCGATTACAAAGCCGCCTTTGACACACCGATAAGGTCAAGGTTTTTTGAAGCCCTGTCTACCTTTGGTATACCAGCAAAGCACGTTCGACTGTGCATGATGACGTTGAAAAGTACTTAAAGCTCCGTCAAAATAGGAACGAACCTCTTGGAGCCTTTTGATACCAAAAGAGGTTTTAGGCAGGGTGATACCTTATCGTGTGAATTCTTCATTCTTCTGATGGAGAATATACTGCTCCAGTGCCCAAATGCCAACAGATCAACCTCCCTCTTTAATAAAAATGTAATGGTATTTGGATATGCCGATGATATTGACATTATTGGCAAACCCTTCTTCTTGATTGGTCATCACAATCGTTTGGCGGTCTCGGCCGCTACTACTAATGCCCGCCAGTCGCTTCTGCTCCGCGCGAGCACCATTTGTTCACATCAAGTCATACGGGTACCACGTCCTAGCTGTTGTTTTATGCGCTTGAGTAGACTAGTGTCCCCATACAGCTCATACACGTTAACATTCTTTCGGATGCGAAAATCCTCCTCCCCAAAGGATTATAAATCCTTCAAAGAATATTTCGTTCGAAAACCCCAATCGCCGCCTCATCCTTTGATGATATTGCCCATGCTTCTGCGCCGTATTGCAGCACTGGGATGATAAGCGACTTGTCTAGCGCTATTTTCGTTCTTCGAGCGAGGTCTCTTCTCTTGAACTCCCTACTGAGCCGGGCTTATGGTTTATTATATCAACAAATCGCCCGTTTCTATAATGAATTAGTGTTACTTTTGAGCACATCCATAATGTTGGTTCAATGTTTATGATACCAAACCTTATATTTGGGTTTAAGGTTTAAACCAAGGACTAGCTTACTTGTCTGTTCAACGCTCAATAACCTGTTTTGCTTATTTCCTGACCTCAAAGCAGTCCCTAACGAAATTGTGATTACTTTCTTCTTTCTCGGTTGTTTTTTGACATCCCAGACGAAGGTTCTGGTAAGCCAGAAGAAACAAATTTGCCACGCAAAAGTCAACGAGCTTCTCTTCGTTTTTTTCTTTTCCCTTCCTTTTGCATTGTCCTTGACTGCGTTGTTGCTGACAGCGCTAGCGCAAAAATTAAATTTAGATTTAATAGCCTGCAACTAAGCAGCACAAGTCTCTGTGCTCCTTACTTAGCGCTCCATTTGGTGCTCCAAAAAGGTGGAGCCAAGCATGAAATTTAATCAACAAAGTGCAGCTTTTTTTTGTTGCGCTCCAAAATTGCGTTTGGCCATTGTTTTGTTGATGCTGTGGTGAGCAACCATAAAATATGTGTCGCCTCCAGTGGCTTTCTTGGAAAACTTAAAAAAAAGCGAGCAGTGCCCGCGCGTAGACAATTTATTTATTAAAAATTTTGCATCTCGATTTACATTTGCGTCGCGTTGGCAAGCCAATTAAATTGGATTAAAAATTCCATTTCGTTGTTTACGCCATATGCGTGAAATTGTTGACTCAAATTGGCGCTCATCGGATATCCTGGAGCACCCTCCAAATAACTAGACTACGTGCTGACCGACCAAATTCGCGCTGTGAGTCTAATCAAAATGTGCAAATTGCGTTTTAGCATGCGAAAAGAGTTGAAGGGTTCTTCCACATTTCTTTCGTGGCATTCCCGCGAGAGGGCATAAACAAATGCATATGAGAAGCCAATCAGAGCATAGCTTCAAGAAACACGTGCGCCCAGATGTAGGGGAAGAAAAAAGCCAACCAAAACGAGAAAACCCCAACTTAAGCTTCAGGGAAGCCGAAGCCGGCATACCCTGGCAATTGCTTGGGTTTGAGTGAAGCTTTTGTAGACTTGGAGCTAAATTGACATAAGGCTAGGCGTATTAGTTGAATTGCTGTGGAGACTGCGAAGACTTAGGGCTGTTTGGACGTGGGCTGTAGAGGCTACGGAGGTTTGGACTTGGGTGGTTGCCATTGGGCAATCGGCACACTAATTATATCAACGGAAGAGCCACCGAAAAGGATGCTCCGCCACAAGAAATGCAGCTGCCTGTATCGAAATGTTTGTCAGCCTCGAAGCACTTCAAAAATTTATAGTTTTGTTTTTAGTCTTCTTTGTTTTCATTGTGTGTTTCATTGTGTGCTCAATTCTCAAAAGCACCAAACAAGTTTCAAAATTTCTGGACCTCATTCAACAATTTATCAGATGTTTTCGAGAAAACAACTGCTCCATCCGTAGAGTCCTATCGAATTGTTGGTTGCTCAGTAACCGCGCTGACAATAAGCTTTGACAATTTTCAAGAGCGGGTTTCCTGAGCTATCAAATTAGAGGGGCTTCGACAAAACTTCGAGCGTTTGGGTACCTAGCTCTAAATCGAAATCCACCTAGATTTTGCAACAAGGGAGTTTTTGTGCAATTGATTGTCTCATGATTATTAATCCAAAGTCACACCGGCAGGAATGGAAAGGCACTTATAGTAGGTTGGCAGCACCTTTGCACTCGGCTGTTAATTGTAATGTTTATTGCGCTGCACTTTTAAAAATTAAACCAATCATTTTACAAAAACAGCAGATTTTTCGTTCGGAAGATAAAGCAATGGGCCTAGATCTAATTTCACACAGGCGCATAATTTGGAAAAATTTTATAAGGAAAATTTTACTTTACAGGCCAAATTGGGGAACATCTGTTTCACGGCATATACCATAGTTTCAGTCCTTCTAAGTCCTGTAAACTACTCTCAATCCATGCCTGATTTTATTTAAAATCGTTGATCCTGATTAACTTAGCTTAAGCAATGAACTAGGGTAACCTCATCATAAGAAAACGGCCCTAAAAGCTGGTATTAAGTGACGGTTGTGGCTTAGTGGTAAAGAGTTCCAACTACTGAGCGGCGGAACGAGTTTCGATTACGCCTAGTAGCCAAGGCTAGATGCATACAAGGTCAACCTCGTAGCATATATATATAACTTGGGTAGGCAAACTGTGTTGCCATTTTAGCTACTTAGCAATTTTGGATGTGGAAATGCTATTAATTGTTTGAAAATGCTATCACCGACAAATCTGGCAATTCTTTTTGTAAAGCGGGCTCCTATTTGAACGATCTCGTTCATGAATTTTTGTTCACAAAACAAACCCGACGTTCAGGCAAAATAACCACTAAAGCTTTCAACTGGCACATATAACAACAGAAGTACCAACCGCGCATTGAGAAATGTTTAAGATTTTAAAATAATTATAAATGTTTGAAAAAAAAAAAAAAATTGGAAGTGCCACAGAAACCTCTTCTAACCAAATTCCAACCGAATTCCAATTCTTAGGTGCCACAGAAATTTCTTTTGGTTGGTTTCAAAACTCCCGTAATTTGTTGGGAGATTTAGCAAAGCTACCACCTCACTACAAAGCTCCCTCTGTCGATGGTGTCGCCCTCTACATGACAGCTAGCGCATTAAGGGATGAAAACTTATGTTTCAAGAGATGGAACTTCAACCGGAACATCTGGTGATCTAACTTGATTTTCTAATAAGAGGAACTAAGCAAAAGCAAAAACAAAAATAAGTGAGTGTCGTAAACACTCACGAGGATTTGATGTGAAAAACGATGCTAAATTTCAGAGTTGTTTAAGAGCTGTTATCGGACTTTTAAGTCACTGTCCAGTTACTGTTTATTCACTTAAAAGTCACTGTTGCGTTAGTCACTTTCAAGACACTGTCAAGCCACTGTTTATTCACTGTTAAGACACTGTCAAGTCACAGATTAGTCACTGTCAAGACACTGTTAAGTCACTGTCAAGTCAATGTTAAGCCACTGTTAAGTTACTGGTAACTCACTGTTTAGTCACTGTCTAATCACTGTTTAGGCATTGTCAAGACACTGTAAAGTCTCTGTTAAATCACTGTTACGTTACAGTCCATTCACTGTTTAGTCACATTCAAGTCACTGGTACGTTACTGTCAAGTAACTATTTAGTCACTTTCAAGTCACTGTATACTCATGTTTAGTCACTTTCAAGTCACTTTTGAGTTACTGTTACGTTACTGTCCAGGCACTGTTTAGTCACTTTCAAGTCACTGTCCAGTCACTGATTAGTCACTTTCAAGACACTCTCAAGCCACTGTTAAGTCACTGTCAAGTCACTGTTAATTCACTGTAGGTCACTTTTGAGTCACCGTTTAGTCACTGCTTAGTCGTTGTTGAGTCACTGTTTGGTCACTGTTTAGTCACTGTCAAGACACTGTCATGTCACTGTCAAGACACTGCCATGTCACTGACAAGTCACTGAGCAAAGCTACTGTTCTGTCGCCTTTACTTTCCCCCAAGTTTCCCTCCTCTTTCCGGACATTTTCACTCCTCTTCCCCTGGGACACTCCGATAAAACACAAAATATGCTGATGTCAGCATCACGTGATTCTGAAATCAAATTTTACTGCGAATAAAAAGGGATATTTACTCCGTCGCTTGTCAATCAAAAAATTCCAATGTGACGTCACATAATTACAATTTTGTATTTGTGAAGTTGTAAAAAGAAATTGAATTTAAATTATGGCAATGATAATTATAAATTCAAATTCCCACAGACTCATAATGTTGTGCGCATGGGAAACGGATAAAGTGTTTGCACTACCATGTATTCATTGATATTTGGGGTGATTGGGATCTTGATATGTTTACGTATACTTTCTGAGATGTCAGTATCTAGCATTTTCTTACTCATTCAACTATTTTCTTCCTCTTTTTTTTCTAAAATTTCGAATCCATGCGTCTCAATAGATAGCTCTTTAAATTCATACATACTGCTGATGATCAAATTTGTGCGATGAAAACTTCTGGGGAAAATTAATATACCCTATTTCACTGGCGCTGTGGGCAACAATTTTTTCCAAGTGAATGCTTCGAACGCTGTGGCCATAAGTGGCAGGAGAAGAAGTGTGTGTGTGTGTGTGTGTGTGTGCAGCGCCGAGTTTTGTTGGTTTTTAATTAACTTTTGGCTGCAGGATACAACATATTGTGAAAATTAACGCCCCCCATATTCACAAACAAGGATACGTTTGCTTGTGTGTGTGTGTGCGTGTGAAACTTGCTGGTTACTTGGTTTCACACGCCCCAAAAAACGCCCAACCCACAAAAGCCTAAAAGCCATCAACATCAACTATTCTGTGTATGGGCTGGGTGTGGAGTTTGGCAACGCGTTTTGTTGTTGTTTTGCCTAAGAAAAACAAAAGTATAAATTGAATTTTCCCCCTTGCAGTCCAGTTCATCAGCTGCAGCTCATTGAGCAAGTCAAGTGCTGGATGAGCTGCAACAATTTAATAGAGAGTGAGCTTCGATTTACTCCAGTATGTATGATATATTGCAAATTCCAGCCAGTTTGGCATTACATCTCAATTAATTGGAAACTTTTGTGCACAATCAAAACTTTTTAATTATTTTTGCCATAGTTCGTACTAACAGAACAAACACCGTTGTGAAGTCCTGATGTTTTAATACACTGCAATTACGGGACATAACACAACAGGAACACAAAGTGTAACAGAAACTGCAATAATTTTTAAAAACATGCAATCCTCAGTAACAGCCCCAAAGCGTCCGACCAAATGATGAACGGCAAATGGCTCGCGCTCGTGGGGCGTATGAGCAATGGCCAGGCATAAGCTTGCGTCCGCGGGACGCTCTGACCGATGATTTTTTTGTTTTCCTAAAAAATGTTCAGACGCAGCACCAGCAGCAAGTGGTGTTCTGAACGGAAATAATTTCAGTTCTGTGCATGCTTTTCATGTTGTTTGTTTCGTTCTGTTTGTGCTTTCTGTTTTGTTTTGCCACCGAAATATTTGTATTAGTTATTGTTATTATTTTAGTTGCCGTTTCCGAGAGCAGATTTCATGTTTGTTTCGTTGCTCCGCAGTTGTAGAACGAAACTTAATTAATTGACTTTTGCAAACTTCTGCGGGCATGTTGCGTCAGTGATTTCATGCTCTACACTCTACATTAAAGCACAGGGAGATTGTGGAAAGAGTTTATAATCAGTTTCAGGCAAAGGCGTAGCCAGCTTTCTTAAATAGTAGGTAACGGTAGATAAATGAAGATGCATACAATCTTTAAAATGTTGTCGGAAAATGAACATATCATGGAGAGTTTTTTTTTCAATATTTCTTTTTTTTAGATATCACGCGTGACTGGTTACATTCTGCCATTTTATTTCATCATGAAAAGACTCACACCGCAACAACGTCTTTAATGGGCTTAGCTTAACAAAGATCCGCCGTTTTCGCGCAAAATTTTGTTAAATGACGTTGCATATTTCTGGCTAAATGGATAAGTCAATAAACAAAATTGGCAAGTTTCGGTTCATGAGCAACCGTTACATCCACAAAAATGCACTGTTTGGTGTGGTGCTGTGGTGCTTGAATCATCGGTCCGTATTTCTTAAAAATCATACGAAGGCCGGACAGAACAGCCGCCAATGGCGAGCGCTACTGCACCATGATAAATTACTTTTTGTTACCCTTAATGTCGGCGACATTTGGTTTCAGCACGACGGTGCTACGGCAAACTCAGCGCTCAAAACAAAGGCTTTATTGAGAAATTTCGGTCAGCAGCTTTGTCGTGAAGTCAAAAGTCTTCGTCGATAAGCCAGTTACGATTCAAGACTTTTGAAGCCAACATTACAAGCGTAATTCGCGAAATAACCGTAGCAATGTTAGAAATACTGATCATAAATTTGACCATCAGAATGGATGGGTTAAAGAGTGGTGTGCGGGTGAAGAGGAGGTGGGGAAGAAACGGGAAAGAAAATTTGAATTGAATTATGATTGAAGAATGCTGATGCTGAATTGCACAGTCTTCATATAATATCGCTCGACCCGCAATTCACAATGTGATCATGCTGGTGAAGTATGTATTCAGCATCCACTTGACTAGGGACTAACATTTAATTTCCGAATTTTCGAGAGCCTAGGACGGGATGACGGGGAACTCGAAACTGTGTATAAGATAAAACAACACAATATCATAAAATCTTGACAAAGTCGGGCTCAGCTAGTAATCTTTATTTGTTTATGCTTACACCAAGAAGATCTCTGCTTGGTAACAAGAACAAAAATCTCAAAAATGCATGCTTGATCCAAAGATATTCCGTCTTACCGTACTTTTGACATCAAAACTGCTTGCTATCAAGCACGATGGGCTTTGTTTTTACTCTAGTGCAGAGATATTTCTTCCAGCCCATAATAAAGATTCCAACATCCAATTCCATTTTTGCTGTTTTCAATTTTGAACGGGGATGCAAACCCCTCGGAAATAAGGACTGGTTCGGTTCAGTGGTTCACACAGTTTTTGAACCGCCAATTCGGATCATTGCATGGATTTTGGGAATTACTGAACCGCGGTTATGGTTCGGTTCGGTTCGGTTCGGTTCGCTCATTATTCATTTAATTAACTAAAGATATATATTTTTGGTACAAGTATTCAGATTATTCATTAACAAAGGTTTTCAGTTAATCGGGTATGTTCAAAATTTCGCAGGCCATTTCCGAATTCTACAACTTTACATATCAAATGACGAAAACATCTTTGGAATCTTGGAATCTTTGAAATCAACTAAGGAAAGCCAAGCGGATTAAAATAAGCTGCATTCGTTTATATGCGAAGTCCTACAAATATGCCCGGCTACTAAATTGGATGACAAGAGTTCAGCGATTTAAAACCGACTGCTCAAGGGCAAGTAGGTTTAATAGTAGCCGAACTTATTTTTATCATTTTTCATATAAAGACCACCTAGATTAGTTCCATCCAAATCAAATCGTTCATACGAAAATCTCTAGTGGTTTCTGGAACACACCCGATAATTACAATTTTTTTTTGGCCTGATCTCTGACATATTTGGCACTTCACATATAAACTTAAACAATTCTAATTCGTAATCCAAAAGTTCATATGGAAATCGACTTCCATATAAGTAATACACTCTATTATATAATAAACATTTCATTTTTAATGAACTCAAAAGTTGACATTTGTATTATTATACTTGTATATGTGGTTTTCAAAACAACAGGGAATAAAATAGATCATAAAAGACTTAAATTAACTTCAATATAATGATATTTCAGTTAAAACTTTATAATAATATATCTCATAGTATATTTTCATCAATGGCTCTTAAGTCTGGTAAAACAAACTCCATGTGTGGATGAAACTGCTAAAACTATTCGAGCTATGCTTAAGTTGACTTTCCTGATAAATATTTCAATATTTAATAATCTTTAGGTGAACGCTAACAATCGATATTTTACTTTTTTATGGAATTGAATGAATAGCCGTTATGTTTTCATTAACTTTTTGCATTTTGTTGTATATTAACATTAAAAGAGATTTAACTACCTTCTTCCCTTCTGCTGATAGCAGGACTGATTCCTGGAGTCTAAGAAATCGAGTTCAAAAATAGTTCGAGCCCATTTCTCCAAAGAGTTGGCATTTACTAAGCTATGTCGTCCTCCCTTTTTTTAACCTTAATTTTGCATGCCTGCCAGCCAAAGAAATACTTATACTCATTTTCTATTTCAAGCCAATCTCAATAAAAGATAAAAAGTTAACGTTTGAGTATTATGTGAGTTGACCCCGCAACGGATAATACAATCAAAACTTGACTAATATTCTTAGCTTTTTTACAACAACTCTGCTTTTCCAAGTATTTTTTTAATATTTTAAAGCTGATTGCTGATTTTGTTCACTATTCACTATTCAACAGTTAAATAAACTAAAATAGTAAAATAGGGGGTCATCTATTGGTCAGTTTTGAAATGTGGCATCCCCGATGAGTTCCCTCACGCGATAGCTGCAGCCACCTATCGATATTCCTCGCACGCCTTCGAGACGAAGTTTGTTCCATCGCTGACGACGAGTCTCTCCGCGAATTCTGCCAACGTGGCTTCCATCATATTCAGTTTGTTGTATTTAGCGAGTAATATTATTATTTAATAAAGTTAGTTATAAAGATAACTAAAGTGGTGACCTAGTTCGAAATAACAATAAACAAATTCGAAGTCCAGTGTTGAATAGAATGAATTTCAATATGTGACGAAATTCACACATACACACAGGCGCTGCGGTCGAGCCTAGCAAAAAAACAAAAAAAAAACAAAAAAAAAAAAAAAATGTACAAAAAATTTTTACTGAATTCTCAAAAAAATGTCCAAATAGTATTTTTGCGAATTATTGTGACGCCCGGGCAAACACATGCAGCAGCGACACATAGGCTACACACATACAAACATGCCTGGCGTCTGTCCCAAACCTGCGATCGCCGTGGAAGCTGCGCTCCAACAAGGACTAGAGCATTCGCATCCTGCATTTCTGAGGTTTTGCTGATGGAATTTCTTCAAAAATTGTGAAATTTCGACCGAGACGTACGCATATGAGCACGACAACGGCAACAGACAGACGCCAACATACATATGTGTGTACGTTCACACAAACGCAAACGGTGAAAGCGCCAACTGCAACGGCTACAACAACAAGATGCTTTTCGAACGGCAACGCGCAGTCCTCTGTGCCCCATTGGTGCCACCCTTATCCACGACACGCCCAACGCAGCAACCTGCACACCCTCAGACCTACATCGGCGCCCAGTAGCAATCGCTGGCCCACTGCGTCACACCACAGACTTTATCGCACCAGCATCATCATCTTGTGGCCAACAACTGGACTACGGATGAATGCTCGGATCTCGACAACGGCGGCACCCACTACAGCGGCCGCCGCCTCCAGCATACACATGTGATGCCAACATTTTCTTCCAACTTTACGATTTCACACTGCACGCAATCGACTCTGCACGTTACACGTAACTGATCTCACGTTGGTCAAGCATCCCACCAATTTATCAGATCTTACATTGTATGCAGCCGACCCTGCACGTACATTTTCTCGATCGCACGTTGGTTAGGCATTCACCAATTCCGCCGATTTCCATTGTACGCAGCCTGCCAGACGATCGTTCTCAGCAATGAAAGTACGTCGCGCAGCTGAACTGGCTCTTCATCGCATCCTTCATCATCGCCGATGTTCATGCCCATACCAAATCGAGCACAAGCAACCTGCTTCAACTCGAGACGCTCTTTGTTTGGCAATTATTGCCAGCCTGAGTCAACTCACAAGTTCTCGATCTCAACACAAAGTCCACAACGCGTGGCAAGCGAAAGTCCACAACGTGTGGCAATCAAAGTCCGCAACGAGTGGCAATCAAAGTCCACAACGAGTGGCAATGAAAGTCCACAACGCGTGGCAGACGAAAGTCCTTGATGTGAGGCAACCTCAACTCGAACATCTTGATTATCGACTCACACTCGAAGCAATGGCCTTAACCAGAGGCACAACCAAGCCCTCAATCAGAGGCACAACAAGAAGCAACCTCCACCAGAGGAAAACTACCGGCTTTACGAGAATCATCCTGCTTGGGCGAACTTGCTTGTCGACGCCCAATCGAAGCAACGGCCTCTACGCGAGGTTACTCTCGTCATAACTTCTACTCCAACGACTCGTCACAGCAAGACACAGTTGTTCTGCGACAAATTGCAGCTTCTGTCAAGAAACCGTTGGAGCAACCCTGCCCTGACCCTCACAGATCTCACCGCTATCGTCGTCTACGGTAGAGCATCGCCAGCACCAACGACAACCATTAGAACCTCCATATTCTGGGCCCTACGAGGTGGTGAAACGACCTACGGATCGAGTCTTTGTCATTAAAATCGATGGCAAGAAAATAGCTGTTTCAACGGAGCCGCTTAAGCCGGAGTTTGTGACGAAGGAACAAGAAACTGGAAGCGATTCACTACCACCAAAGACGCTACATACATACGAACGACCTCGTACGGTTAGATTCGCTCCCGACCTGGTCACTGGGGAGGGAGTAGCTGTGGCATCCCCGATGAGTTCCCTCACGCGATAGCTGCAGCCACCTATCGATATTCCTCGCACGTACCCATATCACTTTGATATGTGTTGTTGTAAATTGAAACTGAAACTAGTACCCTTTTTATACACTTGAAAAGTGTATTATAATTTTGCCCAGAAGTGTGCAACGCATAGAAGGAATCATCTCCGACCACATAAGTATATATATTCTTGATCAGCATCTGTCCGTCCGTCTGTCCGTCTGTCTGTTTCTACGCGAACTAGTCCCTCAGTTTTGGAGCTATCGAGCTGAAACTTTGCATAGAGTCTTCTTTTTACTGCACGCTGCTAATATGTCGGAACGAACCAGATCGGATGACTACTTCTTGTAGCTGCCATACAAATGTGCGTTCGAAAAATGGGTTTTAGTGAGAAAAACTGGTTTGTTCTCAATATTATCGCTCTCAAACACGGTCATGGATAATATGTCATGTTTTGAAGTCGCTACCCGTTGTGACAAGCTATTTCAAGTGTATCAAAACTTCGGTACAGACGAAGTAAGCTGTGCCTTTCTCGTTTTTGTTTCAGTGTAAGCCTATACAGAAAAAATTGTATGTTAAATTTAACCAATTCTGTGGTTAAAATGCTCCAACCGATAGTCTTGGGTTGGACTTACCGTCAGCTATAGTAAAAGTTGCATAACACATAACTCGGGGCCCATGAACTGAGCACGACGGGAGGTCTTAACTCGCTCGGTTGCCTCTCGCGCAGTCCGCGCTTTACTATAACTGGAATTGTAACCGACTAAAGGCAAGGAGAAATATTTTATTGCACATTGCATAAATGAGACCACATCAAATTCCGAAGTTCGAATTCACTCATGTTTGGTTTAAATACGGCAACTAAAACTTGCTCTGCAACTATTAATGATAATATTTTAATGGTTACACTTACAGATGACCTACTAAACAAAAAATTAATTTATTTTACAAAATAATATTTAATAAATTATATTTACTTCTGTTAGCAAAGATTTACATGCATGGGTCAAAGCATGAGGCACTCCATTATAGTGACTGATGTGTAAACAACACCCGCTTGGACACCGAGCATGCAGAGTGAGAGAGCAAATTTTCCCACAGAGAAAGAGCTTAAAATAAGAGTAACAAGTTTTTGCAATGTTTTGTTTTTATTTTAAGGGCAGTTTTTAAAGGACGAAATTTATACTAAAAGGATAAGAAAATATTTTAAATTGATGAAACAATAATCAAAATGATATTAAAAGTTTGACAATTGTAATATCAAATTGATCCTAACAAATTAATATAATAAAAGAGTCAACCGAATTTGACATCTTCGAAATATTATTTTAATACTTTCAAAATTATCATCTTGATACATGGAGTACTAAAGTGTGTCATTTTTATAATTATGTTTTTTTGGGTGTAGTGAATAACCTCATTGCGAGACTGCATTTTTCCTCAAAGCCATTTACTTAGTTTGAATTTCAAAGAGTATTTCCACTCGCGACCATTTCGCATGCCGCCCAATTTATTCAGCAAGCCTGCTCTGTTTATAAATTGCAACAGCAGTTAAACTAAACTGCAACTGCAGTCATTTAGGTGCACTTGATTACCCTCACAGGGCCATACATTTCGCTGGAAAAGTTTCACAAACTTCCAGAAGGAAAAAAATGTCTGCTGATATTTATGAGGCGTTCGCCTGCTTATTAGCTCTGGCTCACCGCAACGCAGCAGCCACAACAAAAGTTAATCAAATACGCAAACAATTTAATGCCAACCGCATAATCATTGCGCTTCTTGCTGCACGTGTGACAGGCCGAGGCCGATGAATTGCTCATACGCCCCATCTGCCGTCACTCGCAGCTTGTCAGGCGAAATCTTTATTTATCGGTTTCAATAAGTCGCCGCAAAGCGAACGCTGGGAATGTCGAAGGGGTTGGGGCTTAAGCATGCAAAAAACCATTAAGAGCATTACGCGGCTGCCATTTTTCTCAACCACTTTTCCTTTTTTTTGGTTTTATTTTGCTTTGCGGCTAAATTAAAAACGATAAATTTGCACTGCGCATATGAGAGGAGTGCAACTTGCAGCTCTCCAGCGGCTGTAGACAAATCCGTGTGTATCAAGCGGCAGCTTGAAGCCGACCCGGGCAATGCTGACAAATAAACGCGACAAGCGAAAAGACAGCGCCAGCCAAACAAATGGCCAAATAAAAGCATCGCTTCAGCAGCGGAAATTGCTTTGCATGGTTGCTGCTGTTGTTGCTGTTGTTGTTGCTTTTGCCGCTGACTGGGCCTGCGAGGAAAGCGCGACAAATTTTTAAGTCGTGACTGCACAATAACAATAAAACAAACGATGGGCCCAACAAACCGGCCACACACGAAACATTCTTAAGCCCTTGTTCGGCTGGCCGCTGCCGGTGGCCAGTGGTCAGCGGTCACTGTATGTGCAAGATATAAATTCGTGGCGTTTTTCGGACGACAAGTGCCACATAAATTCTAAATGCATTTGCCGGAGCACCCAAGCCAAATGTGTCGAGCGGGGGGTGCTGAGGGAGACGTAACTTATTTGGTATTTGGTGGGGTGGGGTGGGGTGGGGGGTCAAAGGGTATGCATGAAGTATTGTGGAATTTCAATTGCAAAAATTGTTGTGATGAGAAAATTGCTGCATGCTTGCTGGTCCTTTATTTATTTTTTTAGAATGGAATATCATTTGTGGTTTGAATAAATAAATCAATGAAGATGTAAGCTAATGGCTTATAAGTGTCAACGGAAAAATCTTCTTAATGCCTTTATTTGCATGTATTCAGACGACGGCTGCGTTTAAGCTATGAAACTCTATGTATCGAGAGAGATACTAAAACTCAGGTCGTCACGCAGGGGTCATCTCTAAGCCACAGCCACAACAATGCTTATGAATTCTAAATTTCACTCCACACACGCTTAACTAGCCAAGTTATTACAATGAAACTTAAGTCTCTGAATCATATTTCTCTATTTTTACACTAATGTCTTATTATTTCATCGGATTTTTGGCAATGCAGTTTGACAATAAGTCTGATATTTTAATATTTTAATACTCTTGGAGAGGGTTTTATTAAAATTGTACGGATGTTTATAATGCATAAAAGGAAGCATCTCCAACCACATAAAGTATATATATTCTTGATCAGCATGAAGAGATGCAAAGCAATACTGTAGTAACTGTGCATTCTGCAGTGCTGCAGCACAAAGAAATCTGGTGGGTAAAATTAACTACGCTGACAGTAACTTTTTTCAAAATTTTTTATGCATGTGGTTTTGGTGTTGTTTTGTAACTGTGCTGGCAGTAAAATCTACTGAAGAAATTTGAAAACTTGACGTATTTATTTTAGCACGAGTTTTGTTGTTGCATTTAACAACTGTACTTCTCGTAATATTAACAACAAATAGTTTGTCCAATTTTTCTTTATTTTAGTTAAGTTACTGCTACTACAGTAACTTTATTATAGAATTGGTAACTCTGACGTAATTTTTTCATCTCATACTTTGTTTTTGCAGCAATAAACTGTACCCACAAGTTAATCTAACCGCACATATTTTATTTGATGCACCGAATAACTGTTCCGACGCCAAATCTAACCGCAAAAATTGTTGACTTGGCAAATTTAATTTCGCGTTTTATAAAGCCCTTCAACGGAATTTGAACTTGAGAATTCCTAGTGGTGTCATTTATGCGATATTCAAGACATTTTTCGTGCAGATTTAATACAACTAATATGTAAGAGGCGTTGCTTATAACGCGCGCGTAGCGTAACTGGTAAAGACAGCATTCGAACCTATACATACATTGATACGGGACAAGAAACAAGTGCTCGCCTCGGAGTTTGATGTAAAACTAATTAATCCTAATGTTTGTTTTGGTCAAGCAAGTGTCTATATATGTGTGCGCAGTTCTCTGTGTCAGATTTAAAGTTCAGCCTAATATTTGTTGGTGTATTAATGATATGTAACATCTCCAGAGTAAAACGCTTGTTGTAGTTACGCTCTTGCTGTAGAATACTTGTGGCATCAAAATCAGGAGAATGTCCGCTCTCTGCACAATGGGCCGCAAGTGCTGTTTTTTGTGTGTTAATCTCGTTCCGTCTTTTGATATCTGACCTGTGTCCAGATATTCTCGTCTTAAGTTTTGATTTTGTCGTTCCAACATATATTTTGTCACATAAGTTGGTCCCGTCTCCAGCGCATGGTATTTTATATATTAGATTATTCTTGTCCATATTTGCAACACGACTCTTCATATTGCTAAACAAAGCAGCCGTGGTGAATGTTGGCTTGTGGGCTATTGCGATTTGATCCCTGTCGTATAGGTCAGCTTTGGCTAGTCTTTCCAGTACTGGGGAATATATGTCACTGATTTGTATGTTTTGGTCTGTTCAGCTCGTGGTGTTGTGGATTCTTTTCCGATATCTTTGATAATGGACTTAATGATCTTGTGTGGAAAGTCATTCTTGGTCAGTATATTTCTAATTTTGATTAAATTCTCTGTGTGGAAAATTTTATCGCTGGTATCCAGTATTCGCTTAACAAGATTTCTTGCTGTGTTGATTACCATGTTTTTTGGATGTTTAGAATGGTAATTTAAAATCCGTCCTGATGCTGTTGGTTTTTGATACCAGTTAACTTTTAGCGTGTTGTCAATCCTGTGCACTGCTGCGTCTAAAAATGGTAGTTTGTTGTCAGCTTCTAATTCTATTGTAAATTGTATGTCCTTGTGATATGAATTTAGCACCTGTAGAGTTGTTTGGATGTCCTCTTCTCTGACTATCGCAAAGAGATCGTCAACATATTTGGTCAAGAGTCTCGTGGTTTTCACTTTTTACCTTTTTAGGACTTCTTCCATTACTATATCTGCTTCAAACAAAGCTACTCAACGTACTTATTAAATTTAAACACAAACAAATAGCCGAGGAAACCAAACATTTAAAGAACACCAAAACAAAACTCCAAAAACAAATTAGCATAGCAGACGCATCGACCATCTGCTCAAAAGTGAGCGACGCAACTAAAAAACTAGCAACAATAATAAGGGAACGACAATTAGACAAATATGAGAGGCTGCGGAATGAGCGGAATGGAATATTTACGGAGAACACAAACAACAAAGAGTGGTTTGTGAACACAACAACAACTGAATTCCCGCCAAACGTTCAAGCACTTCTTGCGAAAGGGTCCAAAGTTCGCTTTGCCTCTATGCAAAACCCAATTTCCTCTCTTTAAATGCATAGCTGATGGAGAGGAATTAGTGCAGACAGTTAGGAGCAAGGAGAAACAAGAGTCCGCGAGAACGAAGTTGTCATTGCTCATCAAAGACTGCATAACAAAAAACACGAAGAGCGCAATGGACCAAGCAATATTAGATACAGTGGGTCAGACCAGGAAATTTCTAAGAGAAAATAAAGACGTAATTATTTTAAATGCGGATAAGGGAAATGCAACAGTCGCCATGGAAAAGAAAGATTATAAGGACAAAATGAAAAGCATATTAGACGATCTATCGACATATAGGATTATAAGGAAAGACCCAACCTCAAAATTACAAACGAAAAACAATGACATCGTAGACAAATTTTTCAAACTAGATCTGATTTCAAGGAGCGAAAGAAACAGACTGATGACAAGCACGGCACTTCCACCGAGGATCTATGGATTACCTAAAATCCATAAAAAGGACACTCCTCTCCGACCTATCTGTTCAATGATCAATTCTCCTTCTTACCATCTATGTAAATATATGTCAGAAATTTTAAAAAACTTGACGATAGACTCCACATTCAACGTAAAGAACGCAACAGAATTTAAGACAAGGATAAATGACTCCCACATTTTTGACGATGAAAAACTTATTTCCTTTGACGTAATATCACTATTCCCTAGTATCCCCAACTGACCTGGCAATTGACGTAATTCGTGACAAATGGGAATTGATAAAAAACCACACGAATATGCCAAAAAAACTATTTCTGGAAGCGCTAACTTTTTGTATTAACGAGAACCGATATTTTAAGTTTGAAGAAGAACTGTATGTCCAGCTAAAAGGTCTCCCCATGGGATCTCCTGCCTCACCAATTATAGCAGATATAGTAATGGAAGAAGTCCTAAAAAGAGTTAAAACCACGAGACTCTTGACCAAATATGTTGACGATCTCTTTGCGATAGTCAGAGAAGAGGACATCCAAACAACTCTACAGGTGCTAAATTCATATCACAAGGACATACAATTTACAATAGAATTAGAAGCTGACAACAAACTACCATTTTTAGACGCAGCAGTGCACAGGATTGACAACACGCTAAAAGTTAACTGGTATCAAAAACCAACAGCATCAGGACGGATTTTAAATTACCATTCTAAACATCCAAAAAACATGGTAATCAACACAGCAAGAAATCTTGTTAAGCGAATACTGGATACCAGCGATAAAATTTTCCACACAGAGAATTTAATCAAAATTAGAAATATACTGACCAAGAATGACTTTCCACACAAGATCATTAAGTCCATTATCAAAGGTATCGGAAAAGAATCCACAACAACACGAGCTGAACAGACCAAAACATACAAATCAGTGACATATATTCCCCAGTACTCGGAAAGACTAGCCAAAGCTGACCTATACGACAGGGATCAAATCGCAATAGCCCACAAGCCAACATTCACCACGGCTGCTTTGTTTAGCAATATGAAGAGTCGTGTTGCAAATATGGACAAGAATAATCTAATATATAAAATACCATGCGCTGGAGACGGGACCAACTTATGTGACAAAATATATGTTGGAACGACAAAATCAAAACTTAAGACGAGAATATCTGGACACAGGTCAGATATCAAAAGACGGAACGAGATTAACACACAAAAAACAGCACTTGCGGCCCATTGTGCAGAGAGCGGACATTCTCCTGATTTTGATGCCACAAGTATTCTACAGCAAGAGCGTAACTACAACAAGCGTTTTACTCTGGAGATGTTACATATCATTAATACACCAACAAATATTAGGCTGAACTTTAAATCTGACACAGAGAACTGCGCACACATATATAGACACTTGCTTGACCAAAACAAACATTAGGATTAATTAGTTTTACATCAAACTCCGAGGCGAGCACTTGTTTCTTGTCCCGTATCAATGTATGTATAGGTTCGAATGTTGTTCACTTTTCGTTAGCTAAAATCTTGTTATTTATATCTGTTCAATGTTGTTTATTAGCCCCCTGAAGACGGACCCCGATGTGGGCTCGAAATATATTGGGAAACAAAAGAATCCACCGTTTTTCATTCCTTGGATGGGACGGATGACCTTGAGCCGGAATAACCAAACATTTGGATTTACACAGATCAAAATCAAAAAAATTATCGAGCTAAAACCCATTTACCGACCGATGGATCCATATGGCAGATACAGTCATCCGATTTTGAGAAAAACAGTGCAAGACTCCGCACTGCTGCTTCTCTTCCTCCACTCATTTATTCCATAGGAATCAGAAACATGGCTTCATCGACCCACCCTCCACCTCCTGACTCATTTTAGTTAATTTTCTCAGAAAACACACAGAAAAAATTGTTGTGGCTTGACTGGGAACCTTACCTTGGTTGAGCTCTCGATATAGTCATTCCATCCGGTCGGCTCCGACGCAATAGCACCGTGCAGTAGAAAGAAGACTCTGAGCAAAGTTTTAGCTCGATAGCTTTGAAAGTAAGAGAATTGTTTGCTTAGAAACAGACAGGCAGACCGACGCATCGGCCTGACAATCGATTCAGCTCGTCGCATTTATCAAGAATATATCGCTCACTTATTTCAATACTGGCATAGCTCAAAATAATCCATGTTGAGAAAAACGCGTTTAAAGTTCTCAATGGGTTTATTCAAAAAAAATTTGTGTTTTAGTTTCGAGTTATGCTAGTAAAATATTATAAATTTAAAATGCTCATTAATAAAACTTCAAAGAAGTATGTATGCGCAATATCGACTGCAGGATATATGACGCTCTTGTATTGCAAGATGAATAAAAATGAATCTATAAAATTATATTTCGACATATTTTGATCTCACGTGAAACGTATAAGAAATATCAATTGCGAAAAATAGTACACAATACAGCGTATATTTCTGCATCATTAAGGGGCATCCTAGTGTGAAATTTCAAAAAAAAAGATTTTTTTTTTCATATTTCGGTAGATTACACTCAAATAGTTTTTGAGTTATAGCAATTTAAAGAGCAGCCGCTCGGCAGCTAGAGAGTCTCATTAGCTACCTTTAAACGCGTTTTTCTCGAAACAGCATTTTCCGAATTTGCTGCACTGATTACTCAAAAACAAATGATCCAATCACTATCGAATTTTTTTTACATGTTCTATATATAGTTCTCGGACCAATGACCTATCGATTTTTGAAAAAAGAAAATAAGGAAGCAAAAAACAACCAAAATTTTAAATAAAATTCAAAAATTTTTTAAAAACCACACCAAATTATAAATTTATATTTTTTTTTTTTTTCGTCGTGTTAATACACAAAAAATAATTATATTTTACAACAATATTTTTTAAAATTCAACCACGGAGATGGCCGGAATAACTGCAGCAGTGAAGGACCTTTTTTCCGCGCCGTTGGAGATCGACTATAACTAAAAAAATATTTAATTTTTTCTTCAAAATTTCACTGTTTATTCTTGAAACATGTTTAAATATATTCTTAAAATTTTGAAATAATTGATAAAGTATTTTTTTTAATAGAAATTCCAAAAATCACCTTCTTTTTAGGCCATTACACTAGGTGTGCCCCTTAAGCGCAACGCGTCTAACATATTACTTCTATTAAATCTGCCTAAACACTAGCACGAAAAATTTCTTGAATTTCGCATAAATGAGACCACTAGGAATTCTCAAGTTCAAATTCCGTTCAAGTGATCTTTAAGGACCAACTGCTAATCGGTGCATCAAATACACTCCTACCCAAAATTATACGACACCCCGAAAATTTTAGTTTTGACCCTCGTAGGAGAATTTTTTTTCTTTCCAGCCGCAATACTTGAAATATCTCGTATAATTTTGACACTTGCAGACATGACAAAAATCGGTCTGTTTGCTTTATTAACCGCTACTTAAAAACCCGAGATGCAATCAGAAATAAAAATATCAGATTTTAAGCAGAATTCATTAAGCTTTTATTGTGCACACTTGATTTCATTGTATTATGCTTTTCCATTCTCCTACGAGAGTCGAAACTAAAATTTTCGGGGTGTCGTATAATTTTGGCCAGGAGTGTACATTCAAAAAGTTTTACTATATGTGCTTTTAGATTAACTTGTGGGTTCAGTTAATTGCTGCAAAAACAAAGTATGAGATGAAAAAATCACGTCAGAGTTACTATTTCTATGGTAAAGTTACTGTAGTAGCAGTAACTTATTAAAACAAAGAAAAATTTGACAAAATATTTGTAGTTAATTTTACTAAGAGTACAGTTGTTAAATGCAACAACAAAACACGTGCTGAAATAAATTCGTAAAACTTAAAAATTTCTTCAGTAGATTTTGCTGTTAGCACAGTTACAAAACAACAACAAAAGCACATGCATTAAAATTTGAAAATTAGTTACTGTCAGCGTAGTTCATTTTACCCACCAGATATTTTTGTGTGCATATATAGAATCACTTTCTTACAGCTTAGAAACCAACAGTTTCTAATTACATTATGATATGTGAAGGGAGGGGTACATAGTGTCTAGAATAACGAATCTTACGAATGGGCTTTTTCATGTGTGGTGTCAAGTGTATCCCAATCCTAGTAAGCAAATTTAATGTAATTAGAAAAGGACACATGTTAACAGGTTAGTTAATTTTTTCTGAAAATAATATTTAACGGTCGAGTCTCATGTTCATGTTGGCACAGCAAGTGTGTGGGCTGACGAGACCCTAACTAACCCAAATCAATAATTCAGCTTGCACAAATTTCCTTTCAATCGGATTATCGTTATAATAGTTATTGTTCTTCATAATCACAATTTTATCTTTTCGTTGTTAAAACTTTCGAGTTTTTTTTTCTTTTGAAATTTTGTTTGTCTTAATTGGCGGAAAGCTGGATAGACAAGGCTATGCCAACAGATTAGTCTAATCCATTTATTGCATGCACTGTACAAATATTGAAATATAAAAACATGGCACATGGCATAGATTTGGCTGGATACCCCAGACGCACCGCAAAAAAACACAAATGGGGCAGTTAAACAACAACAATAACAATAGGCAAAAAAAAAAAAACAACGGGGCAAACAAGGCAATTACAAAGTGCCAAAATGGCGCAAGCCATAACAGCTCGGCCAACTCACCCCCTCCCCGAATTCTAGCCCAAACCCAAAAACAAATAGCCAAAGCTATTTCAATGTATTTAGCCGGAGTCGGTCCGGTCCACATACATATGCATATGTGCCATGGGACCCCCATGGAAGCTGCTGCGGCTTTTGCAACTGGCAAACTGTCATCAATTTGGGGTGTGTGTGTAGAGCGTTTGGCCAATGGCCATATTGACAATATGTATTGAAACTCACTCAAGCTATTAATGCTGAAAGCTTTTACGGCCACTTCAGGCAGTAAGCGGGGCGACCGCAGGCGCACACCAGCTGGTGTCAAACTCAAAAGTGGTTTGCTCTTCCTCGTCGTTTATTTTTTGTGCCGGATAACCCTACTGCATAAAAAATGAAAACATTAGCCAAAATATAAACATGAACTTAAAATTTGAAATATGAGTGGGCCATTTATTTCTGCTGGCTTTAATTTTAAAGCCGCGTCGCGCCCCGGCCATGTGGCTGGACACGGGAATTTGTAGATAAGGCACGCCGTGTCAGCCCATGTCTACACAGGACGCACAGCTGGGCGAAAGTAAGCGGAAAAACTGTGGAATTAGGAAAGGACGGGCCTTCGCAATTGCAAAGTTAACGTGTCAATGGCAATTGAAGCATTCCGGCTGCCGCCGCCGCTAACAGCTGAACACACAAGCCGGAGACGGCAGCGGCGCGATAAAGACACGAAAAGAAAACGTCTGGGCAAAGTTCTTGAGAAAGTTTCACTTTAACTTGAACAATTGACTTTTTTCCTGCTCTGCCACCGCACTTGACTGGCGGCGACCAAAGCCAACCGGTTACTTCTCCATCTAGCCATCTATCTGTGTGGACGGACCAAGTATTGGCTCTGCCCCCCAATTGAAACGTGGCTGCGTTTGCCGCGCATTGAAATGTTTGCAGTCAAGTTATTGTTATTGTTATGCCCTTTCTGTTGTGGGTGTGGCAAATCGGCGGCGTTGTCGTTCCGAAGTTTGCTTTACTTTTGTGTCACGCTCCGCTGCTTGTGCCTGGCGAAAGGCAAATTGAAAATCCCCATCATTTGCTGGCTGTAAAAGATTTCAGTCGTGAATTGTGAAAGTTTATTTTCTACTGATTTCACAATTGATTTGATGTGAGGGGCGGGGGGCGGAAAAGTTGTAAGCATCTTGTCGAATCAATTGTGCAATTAATTGAAAATTTCGTGATGAAAAGGAAGAGTGTGAGAGTCAGACTTACACCGGAGATAATTCTTGTTTACACTAAGATAACTGTGGGGTTTTCTGAAATCATGCATCTTCGATACATTCCTCCTTCCGCCAAAGATCAGGTCAAATCTAAGCAAATGAAACCCTAATAAAGCCATGTAACAAGCTGTGCAGCTTGCCCACATTCTGACACGTCTCGCAATGCCAATCCCAATCCCCATCGCGCTCTCAAATCTCTGCACCAAACGACAAATGAAAGCCCGCCAACAGCATGACAATGACAATGTCGCGACATTCGACGCTTAACTCCTGGAAAATGCCATGATTAGCCAACACTCTGTGTGTGTGTGTGTGTGTGCCTGTGTGGGTGGGTTTAAACTCATCGCCAGCTGTCGTGGCGTTTGCTGATGAGCTCGAGTTTCAAACAATAACAACCGAGATTTTAGGGATTTATGATGTTGCTGCTGGCAAGCGTTCGGGGCAACTTTGACTGTCAGGCCTTTTGTCTCTCTACGCGGAGTGTCTTTCGATTTGTTTGCTCTTTGTTTGTTGTTTTTGTTGCACAGACAATCAAATGCTGGTAACCATACGCCATGTTGCCCGCTCGTTAGCTGGTTAGCCGGCTTTGTTGTAATTGTTGTTGTGCATGTCTGGCTTTGGATGCCCCAACCCCCCAGCTAACGCCCGCTTGTAACAATATTTATTCATGTTAATTAAATTGTGTGAATATCACAATTTTCCATATGGCTGCGCACATTTATTGTCTTTCAATTTGCGGCTGTGGTTTTTCAGCTTTCATTCTAAGCATTGAAATACCCTGTAGTTTCGATGCGACTTGAAGCATACAATTTATGCTAAACTTGGGAGTACCCTACTCCGGAACAGGAATGGGGATTAAGAAACATAATTTTGATTTAATGACCAGCACAAAGTACAGACCTTAATCCGATTGAAAATCTTTGTTTAAGCGTGAAAAGAAGGCTCGGGGTATACGAAGCAGCAACAACAAAACATGGGAAACCTTCGGGATCGTTATTGAAAATTTCAAAACCGCGAATTTCAAATTATTTTTAATAAGCGTCTATGGACAAAATTTTGAAATTGGTTTAAGGCCCATACGGACATCCGAAGTACGTATTTTAGCTAACTTCTTTATATGTTTCGTCACCGTGGAACGTAAGAGTAGTGTGACCAGACTTAAGAAAAACTTACGCCGAATCTTTAAGCTTGTGGTATTTTTAGTTTCACTGGCAGTTGATAACACTGATCATCTGTGTTTTGTTTTGATCAGTGGCGTAGATAGCTATTGCAATGGGGGGCATAAAGTCAAAATATTGTTCTTTTTTTTGGATATTTAAAATTTTATTTAAGGTTATCGGTAAAAGTCTAGAACCCCTACTTCTCTTCTTTCGATGCACCGCGAATTATTAAAAAGTTTCAGCAAAATAATTGCCGGGGGTCATTCAAGGTATCTTTTTAAACGAATTTTGAAATATGGAGTTTTGCATTTCGTCAAAAAACAACAAATTTTTTAACGACCCCGAGAATTCAAAGCCTAGTACAGGTTACCCTATGCTTAAAGAATTCCATCGATGGACCGCGATCTATGAAGAAAACTCGCTCCCATGGAGCTCAACGGAGCGCCGCAGGCAAGAATTTTTTTCTGTCTCAATTTTTTCTGTCCGCAATCCGCTCAAACACTAACCATTGAGCTCGGATATGGTAATTAAATTTTAAAGGTAAGTCAGTAAAAAATTGTTCTTTATTTTATTTAAATGACTTTTGACGAATTTTAAAAAATTCGTTGGAAAACAAACCATGGATGACCCCCGCGATTTTGTTGCATGTGTTTTTTGTCTTTGTTCACAAAATTAAAGTCCCAATAGGGTGGATGAGGATCAAATGACATCCCGCTCTTTCACCATCAAAATTAAAGACGTTCCCAACGACTTTTTCGCTTTTGTATTTCTGCCATCTTCTTTTATATTATTTTATTTTTATTTAAAAGCACTCCAGCTGATCGATGCAGGTGTCTTGTCATGGTGCATTCTCAATGCTGCTGCTCAATGCACAACAAGGCCCACAACCAATTCACATGTTAAGCGTAACATTCAACTTCTCACCTCCGCACACTAAGAAAAGAACGACCATCCAAAACCCAGCACAAGCGGGCTCATATTTAAACGATCTCGTTCGTGAATTATCGTTCACATCGCGTTCATTTTGTGAGCACAAAATTGTCCTTAATTATGCCCAAGCCGTTCATAAAGTGAGCCCAGTATGTTCGTAATATGAGACCCGCTTTTTACGGTTCAAGAAAAAGCGGGATAACTCTGCGTTTAGATTAGAACGTATTTTTTCTGAGTGTGCGGGCTTTTTTCGATTTTTCATTCAAACTCTTGTAATTCGTCGCATTTATTACACAGAGAAAACAAAATTGGCTACACGGCGCGTATCAAACCTAAACGCAACGTATTTCGCCCTGTTAAATTGCACACGCTGCGTGTAGAATTCAGAAAGTCACACGCGACGTGCAGAAAAGCTACACGCGACGTGTAGAAATTAAAAATCTAAATGCAAATGTAGAAAAGTTAAATGCTGCGTGGGCAAGGGCAAAGTCTACACGACATTAGAAAATCAGCTCATTTCCCCAAATAATTCTACATTTTTCATGCAGCAATCTGAATACCAAACGGACGTTTAGGTTTTCTACATTAACGTTGGGATATTGAAATCCTACACGCGCGTGTGGAAATTCTACACGGAAAATGTAGCTCCACATTAGTACTGAATTCTTATATTTTTCGTTTAGCCAGTAGGAGGTTGTCACACGTGACGTGTGGGATTTCTAAATGTAGGTTAAGATTTACAAAGTCTAAACGCTGCGTGTTGAAAATCTACGCGAATCGTGCGCAAATTTCTGTTGCATGTATATAAATAGCGATTGCGTTGAATTAGAACTTGAGAATTACAAGCAACCAAATATTGGATTGCGCCTTCAGGAGATTCAATACAAGTAATGTCTCAGAGGCCTTGCCTTACACGCGTTACGTGGCGGAGACGTCTAAAACATCATCCCAATCGTGTTGCAGTCCAAGGGGCCGGGGTAACAAGTCTACCAGAGTAAATAAAAAAATATAAATTTGTAAAAAAAAATAATATTAAAAAAGCTACACGAAAATGTAGGATTTCTACACGTTTCGACCGGGCGTTTATTTTCAACCCACTATTGTGCGAGCTTTTCTGCACGCGAGTGTGGCTTTCTGAATTCTACACGGCGCGTGTACGTTTTCTGCACGCGCGTGTGGCTTTCTAAATTCTACACGGCGCGTGGAGTCTGCACGCCGCGTTTAGCTTTTCTCATTTCAACGTGCGGCGTGCAGCAAAGCTACACAAAAAAGTAATAATTTGAAAATCCAGGTCGAAACGTGTAGAAATCCTACATTTTCGTGTAGCTTTTGCATTTTTTTTCTCTGTGCACAGAAACGTCTTCCAACCAAATTCCAACCGAATTCCAATTCTTAGGTTCCACAGAAATTTCTTTTGCTTAGTTTCAAACCTCCCGGGTAGCGAATTTCACCACCCAAACAATTTAAACAAGTAAAATTATTTTGTCATTGCCAATTACAACATCCGCTGCCGAAAGATCTTTTTCTTCTTTGAAGATTTTAAAAACATATTTGCGGAATTTGATAGGGGAACCCACTTAAATGAAGGCTCTTTCATCGTGACATTAAGGTCAGCGCTGAAGATATACTGAAGATGCTTGGTATGAAGCAAGGGAGATTTTAGATTGCTATTAAGCAAGAGAATATATTTGGGATTTTTTAGCTGGCTCGAGGTCAATGTTTTTTACGTGCTGATAAACCCCCGAAGGGGTTTGAAATATATTGGAAAATCAAAAACTCAAGTTTGATTGTTTTTAATAAGCACGTAAAAACCATTGACTTCGAGCCAGCTAAAAAACCCCAAATAAAATGGTCGCTATCCATGACAACGTAAAAGAATATAACTTAAATCAAAAATGTAATTAGAAGTCGTCGAATACATTTTACAAATACTGTACCAAAAAAGTATTGATTAATTGGGCGCTAAGGTTTTACCATTTTTTAATAAAAAATTGACTAATTATAAGATACGTAAAATGTTACACTATAACATTTATAATTGTGACATCTAGAAAAAAATCATGAAACTTTGGCCTCTGTTTTCACCTTTGAAATGTACCGACCCACTTTTCCTGATACGCAACACATCCCGACGGACTAATTTTTGAATTTGAGCGTATGACACTTGGGACATTCTTTGTCCATAGCACCAATCAGGACTTTGCGATAAGCGGAATATTCGACATCTGACTCATACTCGTATGCGAGACGAAGTAACGCAGCAGATGTAAATGTTCGATGTACTTGTTGGCGTTGTCGGTCAAATTTCAATTAAATCGGTCAACCGGATTTCGGAGGAGCTTACTAAGGAAAACGTAACACGAGATTTTTACATATGTGGATTTTAGTTTTAGAAATGAATAGTTGGAAGTCACGCGGTGCTATATCAGGAAGAATCAACAAAATAAGTCGATTTCTTTGTTAAGTTCTTGTGCACAAATAATATTCTTTATATACTCAAATCTATATTCTATAAGTCTCATTCGAATGATTTTAAGCTCGTTTATGAAATCTTGTTCGTTGAGTCCAGTGCAAATGAAGTTCGAACTCAAACTGACACGCAGGAATGCGCACGAGTTCACGAGTGCGTGTTCGTGTCATAAAAAAAGAGGCAAGATAGGCAAATCTGATGCTAGCTAAAAGCTTTTCTCACTCTAGCTCACTAGACAAAAAGTCAGCTAAGGAATATAAAAAGCCGTTTGAAAGAGAAAGATATTTTCATTCGCTTCAAATTACAGTTTTAGTTCACAATGCTGGAATTTTTTCCAAATCGATTTTACTTGCGGAGTATTTTTGCAGTCGATTCTCATTGCACCCAGCGGATTTACCTAGGACAATGTGGGGTTATGATTTAGTTGCCCTTTGAGCGCAGACTTTTATTAGAGTTGGGCCATAGTCTGTGATTTCCATCGACGGCTCTGCCACGCATGCAAAACTGGGCAATCATAGCGTCCTTCATTCTTTCCAATATTCACTCGCCTTGGCCACAAATTGCCCACAAGTGAGGAGGTAGTCGCCATGTTGCCGCAGCTGACACAATAATTTGAAAGCAATTTCCAGCGCCAAATGTCCCTTGTCAAGAGTATCGTCCCGCCCTGCTACCCCTGTCACTGGCTGCAAAAAATTGTCAAATTCGCACTTTGCCCGGCACGGGGACACAATACAGTTTTTGGGCGCACTGCAATAATATTTCAATATGTAATTTGGCAAATTCAAAAATTTTGCCAAATGCAGTTGTAGCTGCCCGGAGCACTGTAGCTCTCCGACAGCGATAATTTCCCCCAAGAATGCGGCATTAGCACAACCAACTGCTTGGCCGAAAGGGCCGGCAGATTGGGCGGCAATGGGTGAGCGGGGATGGGAGAGTGGCCTCTGTGTTTGTCATATTTGCATGCGCAACTAAAAAGGTTTCTGGCTGCTGCTGGCAAATTGATCCCAGCTCACTGGCTCATGAAGGACACGGACGGAGCCTGGCCGAAGTGGAAAGGGGCGGGGACAAAGCGACAAGCCAAGTCGGAGCTGGAGTCGAAGAAGCAGCAGCAGCCACGGCAACACAAAAAGCCAACTCTCAAAGGACCTGTGACAGGATAATGCATGCTTGCATTTTAGATGACAATAATGCATTTTTGTTTTAAGGGTAATTTTGCAAAATGTTTTTCCTTCTTTCCTGCTGCTGCTGCGTCCGCTGCGTGTCTGCAGACTTTGGGGAATTTCATTATAAAAATGCATAAAGAAGTTGTGTTTATTTTTATCCTGCGATACAAAAGATTTGCCAACGACGCTTTAACCCCCGCCCTTGCCCTCAAATGTCAAGCGTAAATCCGACTCCGTGGAAATATATCTCATATTTCGCACAACTATTTGAAATATACATTAAACTTGCACGAGGGCGGAAAGTACTTAAAACTTTTGCAGCTAATTAAACTCGCGATGGCGTTCCACGAGTACCAAAAGTTCTGCTCTCTAACTGCTCGCGGATGGCAACAAACATATTCTTTTTTATGGGGCTTACATATTTTATGGCACAATAATTTTTCAATTAAACCAACAGCCATTTTGTCTTCGCTTCAGAGTAATAAATGAAATGTTGCTATGACCAGGCGAGGAGTCTTGATGGCGCTCTAAATTAACAGACATTTAGTGTGCCGCGCGCAGGCGACTGAGGCGGGGGACGATGCTTTCAAGTATTTGTAAATTATGTTAATGACAGCACATTGACTTTATTATGGCCATCAGCCTAGACTGATACTTACAAACTTGGCAAGAGAATTAGCCGAAGCCAAGATGACCAGAGGAATGAGTGGGATTTTGTTGTTTGGCTAAAACGATGCGCGATTTCAGAGATCAAACTGACTTAATGATTTCAGTTATCTTTTTTTTTGTGCTTGTGGGAAGTAATCAGAATTTGATGCAACAATATTTGACTATAAAATACTAATTGCTCGTATAGAGAAGAAATTTGCAAATTCGTAGATTGATTGGAGTAGCAATGGGTGTGGTAGTTGATTCTCTACGGAAAATTAAACATGCGCAATGTGGCATGTTTTTATTAAAATTTAAAGTAAGATTAATTGTCTGTACCGTAAAGCTTAAGTTCCTTGGCAGCATTATTTATTATTATGTGAGAAGGTCTTGTTCGGACCTTGCGTTTATTTCTGGTTCCGTGATCTGATTAGCAAAATCTGTCCTTTTCCTGATTCAGGTGTTTTCGGATTACGTATAACCAAGAAAATGTGAAAAAAATACAAATGCACAAAATATCTCAAGATGAACAAGAACAACCACAAGAAATACAAAGAGAAACCCGGTTTTAGTTTGTGTGTGTGTTGTTACTTTTTAATTTCGTCTGAATGCTCCAACAACAAAACCTTAGCTCTTAAAAAAAGAGAAGCAATTTGATGTTGCTTTGGCCACGTGGTCAATGCTTGAAACAACAACGAATGCTTGGCTTGCGGAATAGGCTTGGGCACCCGTCTCCCTGTTACATAACATAGCACACACCTAATATACTATGTGTACCTTTGGACCAGGCAGGAAGAACTTAATAGAACCGCTTACTCTCTCAACAGAACTCTTGATTTTTATTTTCGTATGCTTTCAGCATCTTAGACGCTTAACGGCAAGCGTGTGCCATGGCAAAGTGCGTTGAAAAGCTTCATGTGGCTCGTGGAAAATATAAACAAATGTTTCGTAGTTTTTCAGAATAGTTTTAATTGACTAACAGAAGTTCGCGGGGGGTGGTCCTTTGAATTTTTTCAGAGATGTCTTCTGATCCGATGGAATATGGTGAAAGCCAGTATATCGGGACGAATTACATTTCCGATCCGAAAAAAAATTTCTCAATTTCCAAAATTCTTTTGTTTTTTATTATTATTTTTAAGGTTTTTTGCCCTTTGGTTAAGTCAAACTCGCAATATGTCCTAGAAAAGCTTTCCATTATGTTTAGCCATGTTCTTAATTCCACTTCCAGAAAAATTTTGTGATATAATCCCGGTATTTTAACTAGATATGTATTATAAACCGCAAAATTTTATGAAAGTGGAGCTGACAACATGGAATTTTGGTCAGCTTAGGTTAATTACGCCTTGGTGGTTTGCCAAGCGAAACTAGTTTATGTCGGGTGGTCGGGTAAAATACTTTACAAGAGGTACGCAGCCAATCAAAATCAAATCGACAATTTTTTTAATCGCACATGAACTGTATACAAAACATAATATTTAAACAATTAGCTGAGGCACACGTGTGTTCCTCAATAGGTTAAGGTTATAGATGAATTGTCATCTCATGTATCCCTAACCCATCCGGTTTCAGGGATCTAGCTTCCGAAATCATAGCCTAGGCTCGCTAAAATAATTATTTTAATTATTTATTATTTCTAATTATTATTTATCACGGTTGCAGCCGTTCCTGCGAATAGTCTATTTTTACTGTGATGCTTATAAATTGACTTTGATATGATGATTGCAATTCTTTCAGGATCTAAAAATAATGCGGACTACTATACTAATATTGGCAAAAGTACAGGCAATTTGTATAAAAATCAAAAAAATCTTTATTTATTATTGTAAATTCATTTCATTCCCCTGAAAGTAGTCTCCCTCGACTGCATTACACTTGTGCCAACTTTTTTACAATTTTAAAAACATGCTTCAAAGTCTTCTTTCGGTATAGTCTTCAATTCCTTTTTCGTTTTGGGCTGTATCTCTTTTATCAATACATATAATTCAATTTCGGTCTCTTGAGTTCAACGAATTGCCCACGGTAGCCCAAATGCTCACTCAGAGTGGTTTCCACTAATAAGTCGGTAGTATCTGACTAGAAGGCCCGTGCGTTCATGCGGACATGGCCCTTGTAGGACCCCGCTCGTGGACAATGCTAACTCCAACTTGCAAGCCACACTAATCGCAATTTCTGGAATGGACAGTCTTAAAAATTTAGTCCCATTTAAAAGCTTAGATAAAACGCATCTCTTCATTGGATATTGAATCGCATCGTCAAAATTAGGTCTTAGTTTTCCGATCAAAATACATTCGATTCCTGCTCCATATTTGTTTGTTGCTCGATTAAATTCAAATTTAACAACTTTTATAATGATACGGAGAGTTTGTCGACGAAATTTCGATTCGGCGAACGTGTCGAATACGTAATGTTGGTGGAAACTTTCAACGCTTTTAGCAGAGGTTAAAGCATGAGATAAAATTTTTTGATTTTAAAATTTATTATTTACACCCTAAAAGTAATCGTTTAAGATGGTATCAGTTAACTTTTTTATCGGCGTCCACCCTAATGCACACACCCTCAAAGCCTTAGGGCCGTTTTTTTATGTTGCTGTTTTTGCAAATCTAGGTGGATTTGCTGCATTTGCTTTGCTCATGTTCAAGGATAACCATCTAGATGGATTTCGTTGCCATCTACTTCATCCTCATTGATTTCAAAACCATGAACATGGTTAACCAAATAATGTATTTTTATGTATGCGCGCATATGGTCACACTGAAAAATATTTAAAATCAAAAAACAACTGCTGCTAAATACAGTTAAGTCTGAATTGATAAAAAGTAAACCCAAAATGAAAAATATTGGATGTGGCTTTTGTATGCAAGAAAACTGCTGACATAGCTGAAGAGACAGAACATCATTTTAACTCCCCTAGTTCATTGCTTAAGCTAAGTTCACACAGGCAGATAATTTAGCCAAATTTTTATTAAAATAGAGATGATTGAAGAATTACAGGACTTAAAACAAAAGCCATAGGTTCATACGGACAAAATTTGGTCAAATATTGCCGGAAAGTTAAACAAATTGGCCTATACTGCCAAATTTTCAAAAAAATTTGTCCAAATTATTTGCCTGGGTGAACTTAGCTTTAGAACTATTGCTTAATCTGCCATAATAGTATCAAGTCGTTCCAAAAGAAAAACCTTCTCCTCCAATAATTCAGCGACCGGCAAGGCGCTGCCAACTCACTATTAGTGACTTTCCTGCCCTCCCGGTGTGCCCAAATTCATTATCCATCTACATGAGACAACCGATTGACAAAATCCACCTAGTTTCGAAATCTAGGTGGATTTCGATTTGAGCAAGAACAGGAACATGAGAAAACGGGGCTTAGTGTTTTTTGGCAGTGTTACAAAAAAAAAAAATCTGCACATACTTTTCACGAGACCCAGTACATATTGTTGGGCTAGTCGAGTATAGCATTTCCTCATACTTGGTTTTCTCCTAACACCCCCAAAATCTGAAGTTATGGTCCAAAAACCGCTTTTTGCTTTTGTACCTCACTTAAATAGATATAACTCGCGAATGGACCGTCCGATTGTTCATATCCTTATCAATTCCGGTAGCGACGAGAGGAATCTAATACATTTTAATCAATGGTTTGACTAATTTAACGCGATGGCTGAGAAATGCGGCTTACAGATCTGGCATTTTCCTTTTTTTTTTGAGAAATTTGTACTTTGACCATCACTGGTTTTACTATTTTATTCTATGCGATTTTTTCTTAAAATTTATTATAAAAGCCCATTTAATTCTCCGTTGAACGGTTGTTGTCCCAATGAATTTGGATACCGTTTGACGAAGTTATGCGCGCATTTCTAAGTACACCTCGACAATCTAGTATTTTTTTTTAGTATGCCAACATATTTTTGACAACCTTAACATAGGTGCCCCCTACAAGTATGCTCTGTTTTCTTTGGCGCCAGATTCAAAAAATATTTTTAAATTCTTATATAAATATAAATTTTCATGTTTCACAATTTTTGGGCCAATAAATATGAGAAAGGTGAATCGCTAGCATGGATCAATTTTTGACTGTCATATGCGACACTAACTCGCTTATGGTTTCATCAAAATAATTTTAAATTTTAATTTCATGTACAAGAGTATCTAACTCTGACTGGTGCATTTTGTAGAGTCTGCAGATGTGTTCTCCAACTTAAGCCAACTCTAAATGTTAACTGTGGGCTGTAAGGGTCTTAAAGGGTCTTCGGTGCCAAAGGCAAACGCCAGAAAGAATATATATTCTTGATCAGCACTAAGAGCCGAGTCGAAATAGTCATGTCCTTTTGTCTGTTTCTACGCGAATAAGTTCGCGTTTTTGTCTTTAACAGGCTATAACTTTGCCAAACTGATTAAAATGCCATAAAAATCACAAAATTAAATCATATGTTGGACTATATGGTCAGATGGCGAATATATTAATCCAAGAACCGCGCTGACCTGAAGGGGTTGATTTATTTTGATAAAAATGCTATAAATCGAAAAATGTCTCTCTTTAGAGGTCTTTGATTTTTTAAAATTTAGTGCTTATCGCAAATAGCTCATAAACTCATATTTACGCCTAGTGTGGCCTCCATAAGTCCTAGAGTGCCAAAAATTCCACTTTTTCGTTTTTCCGCCATATCTTGGAAACAAGAGCTGATGGAGCTAAACCGAAACCAGTTTTGGAATCAGTGAGCATAAACTTATCATATTTTTAAATCAACAGGGCTGCACCTCACAAAGTTGGTCATTTTGTTGGCCTGTGTATTATTAACATCTTTACTTCCAAATAGGAAACTTCAACATACATTTTGTCAACCATTGAAAATAAATACTATATACGTCATTTTAATTTTATCTCTGGGAGATATGAGGTATTTCCCATTTTGGGGGGGGAGCCAATATTAAAAACAAAAGAGAAAGCAAAACTAACCTCGTCTGTGCCGAAGTTTAAGTACACTTGAAAAAGCTCGTTTCAACGGTTAGCGATTTTGACCAAACTTCTCAGATCAGATTAAAAATATATAAGATTAACAACGACAGAGTTTAAGAGGGCATATATAAAAAAATCCATTTTTCCGGCCGATCATTTCCATGGCAGCTTTTGTGACGAGCGCTCTAAGTTATAAGTTCACGTAGAAACAGACAGACGGACAGGCTTAATTGACTCAGCTCGTCATGCTGGTCAAGTATATACATATATACTTTATGTGGTCGGAGATGATGCCTTCTAAGCGTCGCAAACCTCTAGCTCTTACCGTCTTTGACAGACAGACCGCTGGTCATGTGGATAGAAGGACATGACTATTTCGACTCGGCTCTTAGTGCTGATCAAGAATATATATTCTTTCTGGCGTTTGCCTTTGGCACCGAAGACCCTTACAGCCCACAGTTAACATTTAGAGTTGGCTTAAGTTGGAGAACACATCTGCAGACTCTACAAAATGCACCAGTCAGAGTTAGATACTCTTGTACATGAAATTAAAATTTAAAATTATTTTGATGAAACAATAAGCGAGTTAGTTTCGCATATCACAGTCAAATCAATTTTTGACCATGCTAGCGCTTCACTTTTCTCATATTTGTTGGCCCAAATATTGTTAAACATGAAAATTTATATTAATATAAGAAATTTAAAAATATTATTTGAAACGGCGCCAAAGAAAACAGAGCATACTGTAGGGGCACCTATGTTAAGGTTGTCAAAAATATGTTAGATATAATAAAAAATACTAGATTGTCGAGGTGTACTTAGGATGCGCGCATAACTTCGTCAAACGGTATCCAAGTTCATTGGGACAACAACCGTTCAACGCAGAATTAAATGGGCTTTTATAATAAATTTTAAGAAAAAAATCGCGTAGAATAAAATAGTAAAACCAGTGATGGTCAAAGTACAAATTTCTCAAAAAAAAGGAAAATGCCAAACCGCATTTCTCAGCCATCGCGTTAAATTAGTCAAACCATTGATAAAAATGTATTAGATTCACCTCTCGTCACTACGGAATTGATAAGGATATGAACAATCGGACAGTCCATTCGCATTGATTATATCTATTTAAATAGAGTAAAAACAAAAGCAGTTTTGGACCATAACTTCAGATTTTAGAAACAATATATATAACTTTATTTAATTTTAAATTTTACAATGTTATTTTTAAATCATTATAACATTTTTATTATTATTCTGAAACCATTTAATGTCAAATTGAATGAATGATATTATTTTGGATCAGAATCATATTGTTTTCTTACAATGTTACCTTTTAAATTCACAGGCAAACAGCCATTTTGGTCCAGCCTTCTGTGTATTCAATTTTGATCCAGTTTTGTGCACTAATTCCGAATCTGGTCCCGGTTTTTCCATCCGCTCTTGTTTTCAAGATATCGCGCAAAATCCATTTTGCAGTATTTTTGTCTTTTAAAAAATATATACATAAATTACACAAAAAAATATAATTTTTTTTTTTAAATTTAAAATAAACTATACATGTTAATGCAGCCTAAAAAAATCATGGGAGCAGCATCAGCAAACCCAAAAGCGTCTAAGTTGGCCTTTGAAGAGTAATTTTCATCAAATTATGGCCAATTTTTCAAACTTAATCGTAGTGTACAAGCCATTGAGGTGGTTGGATTTTAGTTACAACCATTTTAGCATGTAGCCTAAAGGCTCTTCTACTTTCAAAAATTTTGTTGCATTTAAATCACCTGGATGGACAAAGTTACATTCAGCTAAAATCCCGAAAAAATGAATTTAAATTTATAGCAATAGTACGGTACGAAAATATTTGATTCCAGAACAAAATCCATATATCAAGTACGATTTTTTCAATCGCGAAATACTCGTTATAAGACTGTAACGGTATTTTTGACCATACTCTTAATTTCATAAGGTCTTAAGTACATCCCGACTTACTCTCAAAATCAGTGCAAAAAAGGTTCTTTAGTTCTAGTCTTATAAGTTCTAAGGTCAACCCCAAACCATTTTTGAAGCAAAATAATACTTAATAAGTACAAAGTGTTCTTGGTTTAAGCCTATAAAATTCTAAGCTTTCGCAATTTGTCTTTGAAACTAGTTCTCTGTATAATTTCCTAGGAAATGAATTAACCAAAGACCAAGATGTTTATACTGTAGGTCAGCAATCTACCCTCACTCCATAACCAAATTGGTGGAAACAGGAGGGAATTTCAAGAACTGATTCGATTTAAAATAATTCGCATTATTCGTAGCACACTTTTTGGAGCTTGCATTGTAAGTCTATTCTTCATTTAATCTAAGAAATTTTGTACTTGAACTAAGTACAATCTTTTCTCAAGAACGTTTCTTCTCATTTAAATAATTGTAAAAGTCATTTTCCTTTTCTAGAATGTTTCGTAATTAATTTAAGCGCATCCAAAAGAAACTTAAATTTTGCAAAACATACTTAAAATTTTCAAAAAGTGTACGATATAAATTCTATCCCGGTTATCGAGCTAGAACTCTGTCGGTCTTTTTTTTCTGAAGTGCTCATATCGGTAAGGACCGGATCGGATGACTATATCTTATGCTGCCTAGGGGCGGGGTCTTTGAATTTTGTTTTAAGAGAAAGAAAGTAAAAAGAAGAAAAGGTTTGTGAGGGAACTAGTCGAAAAGGTTAGAGAGGAAGCGGTTATATACCGAGTGAATAGAGATAGAAATATTGGGGGGGGTTTCAATCATCGAGATTAAATTCCCAAGTGCAGCGATTTTCAAAAGACTTCGTGGCAAAGTTTGTAGAGAAAAAGAGAAAAGACGGAACGTACTAACACACTTTTACGCCACAGAAGGGACCACATATCGCTTCTGTTGGGGACCCTGTCTTATTGGCAGACCCGCAGCACGCTTAGGCGTCACTTACCATGACAAGCTGTAGATAGGAAGAAGAGGAGGAAGCGGTACAACACCTTCTCTGCCATTGCTTTGCTTTGAGTAGAGGGAGACTTAGGACACTTGGTCATCCTCTGCTACGCTACTCAACCTCTCGCAAACATCCGGGCTAAAGATCCCAGCTCTTCTCCAATTCATTCTGTCACACTATGGTTCTGTAAGAATTGTTTAATTAAGTTATGGTTGTTGAACTGCTGCCAAATTTCATGGCTTCCAAGCACTAGCTCAAACTGCATGCTAAAATATTTTGCAGAAACAATATAGAACTTATAGCAGGCTCTAATTCAATAAGTTATGATTTTGTCCAAACTTCTTTAAAACAAGACACCCACAATACCACAAAGGAGGCTGGTTGACTGTATAACTCTGTTTCATCAATTCCCAAGTTCAATCATCAGCAGTCTTGAACTATCTTCAATCAGCTGTCAGGGACAACCTCATGGCAGAATTGTTATGATCAGCAGCAATCGCCAAAATCCCTAAAGCTATATGTGTCGTGTATTATTGACCTAGAGCCTGCTAAAAATTGATTACCGAAAAGGTTACGAAAACAATCACATTAAGAAAGAATCTTATATGTGAAATTCCCATCCCCAAAAAGTGGCCAAAGTCTGACTGACTATGTCTGGGCAGAGCTTGACACAGTGCGAATGGCTCCACATTGTTAAAGTTATCACTTACATACATTCTTACTTAATTTGGCCCTGTTAACTTTATTTAGCCAACATAAGTTAAAGATGTATTTGCCGCCATCCCAGCTAACTCGGAGCACTCCTAGGTAAATGCCATTTTAAAGACTTGAACTTGCTGTTGCGAAGGCAGTTAATCGATTGTCGTTCACTTGGCTTGTCTTTTCATTGGAATTGAGTGAAACAAGTGTATAAAAACGTGACGGTGAGGGCAGGGAAGGGAAGGGGGTTTCCGCCGGGACAGGCTGACACCTAACAGCTGCCTATTTTATGCCCAACGTCTGCTCTATGTCTGGGGATAATCCTCCGACTGGCACGTCTCGTTCCCTTGCACAACGGAAATCGCCGTTCAAAAATTTCTTTCAGACGGTGGGGCCACTCACATGCCGCCAAATGTTGCACGGCAACTTTGTTTATTTTTCATTTCCTTCAACAGTTTGCCACATGCCCTTCCATTGATCAGCAGCAGCGGCAGCCGCCACCCGGGGATGCCCCCCGTCGTAGAGTCTTGTTTTTTAGGGTCGCATTTTTTTACTCGCCGGCAACTAATTTGCAAGACAATTAGAAGGTCTCTGGCCGGTCCGCTAATGAAAGCGCGCGATAAGAAAACTTAACGAATGTCAAATGGGCTGCTGGCAAAGGAGACGCCTCCAGCGTCCAATGTCTGCGCTGAAAAGTAAAGTAAATGTTTACTTTGGAAATCTGAAATTTGCATAATTTGCCCAAGAAGCCAGCCGAAGGCAGCGTGAAGGGCAAAGCGTTGACTGTCTGCCCAGATAAAGCTAGAATATTATTCATAGGGGTTTGGCCGGTAATGCTGGAGTCATAGTCACAGATAATGTCACACATCCCGGACTCGAACTAAGGCGATAGTGTCCAGGAGCTGTCAAACTGGACGCCGGTTGCCTAGGTGTCAGCTGTTCTAGCCGACACTCAACAGGATGAAAGGACGAGCCGGCTACTCACTCACCCGCTCACCCACACAATCTCCCAAATGCGGCCGAGCTGCGAGTAGTAGCTGTTGTGGCGTTGTATCGTGATTTTTGCAGCCGAGAGCGAGCCTTGTTGCGTTGCAGTCGTCGTCTCGGAAAATTGCGATACAAGGCAGCAACAACTTTCGCTCTCGGTGAGCGGCCCTTTGCCTCGTGTTTATGCTTTTCAGCCTGTTGTTGGTGTATTGAATTTCCCTCCTAAACAAGTCGTAAACAAAGCGCAGAGGCGTCGCTGGGAACTGGGGTCCGACACCTTAATTAGATGATCCTTTGAAGAAGTTTAAATCACACTATCCGCCATTTTGTGCAGTTCGAAGAACATTTCACCAGCTATGTACCACAAATGGAGAACACCTCCCATTTTGTATATATTTGTGGATATATGTATTCCGAATTCAGACTCCGCCTCTGTGCTGTATATGGGAGTGCACGTGGCGACAACTGCTGCCATTTTACTGGGCCCCTGTTGCATTTGTATTGGTGAGTATCTGTGCAGCTTGCAGAAAATTGAGAGAGCAAGCCAATTTTCGCTCTGTTGTTTTTTGTTCTGCGGTGGTGGATTGCGTTTACAGCAAAGGGATATGGGCGAACATTAGAGATGCGCTACAGTTGGCCCCAGCGAGCATACGATTTTCGCCAGGACTCTTCTAATGAAACTATGTTCTTATGTATGTTATTGCCCCCTTGAGGTATATTTTTGCCTTAATATTTTAATTGGCATTTAGTTGGTAGAAGGTAAGAGGTATATTGTTGTTTCCATACACTGAGAAAAAAAGAATATAAAACCAATATTATAGTCTCGAAATAAAGAGAAACTGTGTCAGAATTTAGCAAGAACGGTATAATCTTAACCCAAGATTATATTCTACAAAGATAGATTACAAAGATCGCTTTTACTCGACTTTTAGATGAACTCAGTATCTTGGGGGAAACATTGTAAAACGCTGTGCCATCGGCCGTCTTTTTTTAAGAAATCTTGACAATGCAAATGTTTTTGAGATTTCTAAGCTCATTTCAAGGTTTATCAATCTTCTTTTTATAAGAATGCAATACGATTTTCAATCTAGATTTTAGACTGATTTTTTTTTTTCAGTGTACAATGCTGATTTCAAATAACACTCCAAGTCTTCGTTTTGCCAGAATCGGCCTTTGAGTCGGCCTTTTACCGACTGTTAATTTTACCGTTTTAAATTGGCTTTTGCCTCAATTTTGAAATTAGATTGTTGACCCAATTCTGAAAGTTTAAAACTAAGGTTTTGAAGCATTAAACCATTTTATCGATGCACTCACCATTAATCGAGGACAAATCATCATGCATATTGTTGAAGAATGTCCAACATTACGGGAACACAGAGCAATGTTTCCAGAAACTTTTGTTTGGGAGCAACAACAGAATAACAACCCTAATCAGCGATGCTCGAATAGAGCAGCGATTGAAAGACATCATATATTTGGTTTTTGTCTCTTGTCTGCATCTGCGCCAAACAGGTCTCTTTCGCACCCACTGCATTTGTTACTCCAATTGCGAGTGCGCCCTGCTGGCGCCATTTACCAACACGCATGGATTTTGTTCTTGTGCATCTAAGTGACGGAAGAGTGACTGAGTGAAGTCAACATTTTTAAAGTTTTTTAAAGTTATCGGATAAGCATAAAGCCTTCTCTCCTGAAATGATATAACAAAAATGTTTTTCGATGGACCGCGATTTTTCATCCGAATATGTCAACGAAAAGGCTTAAAATTTCTCAATAGAACAGATTTCGAGATAATCCCAATTTACCGTTTTTCGCCATTTTGAAACAGAACCTCTCACTTAATTTCAAATATCTCAATTATGAAATAACTTATGAATAAGTTCCAGTGGTATTAAAAATGTCCATTTTATTCCGCCGTCTGTGTGCACAGTTTTTGAATTTGTTGAAAAGCTTTTACAGCTCAGCACAGACACTAGTTGATCCGTTGTATAATGATTTTTGGTCCGACTCCTAGGTAACTGAACAACATGACTCATCTGAATTTGAAAAGAAAGGAATCTAGATCTTTAAAAAAAAATTGGAAATTTTAGCATCACGTTTGCTAGAACGGAATTTGTTGAAAGATGATGTCAAAATAACGTACTATAGAGATCGTCAAAAGCGCTATGCTATTATTATATTATATTACTCGAAAAGAAATATTTTTTATTACAATGATGTGTGTGATTTATTTGAAACGAGCCGTATGATCCAGTCGAGTGGCGTTTGTTTATCGACGGTTGCAAGCTCCGTCTAAAAGATCTATTGTTGCACCAGGGAAATCTCAAGCCGCTAGCGCATGCCGTTAATATAAAAGAATCACATGAATCAATGGCCATATTGCTTGACTTACTACAAGGAACATAACTAGAAAATTTGCGCAGACCTCAAAGTTAATGCAATAGTTTCAGGATTGCAACAAGGATAGACCAAACATATGTGTTTTTTGTGCAAATGGGACAGTAAAGCACGCCACGAGCACTACGTTGGAAAAGTATGGCCGGTCCGAACGAATTACATAGTTGGCCAAGAAAATGTAGGGTTCGGGCCACCTGTGAGTAAGGAGCAAAATATACAGCCTCCCCTTTATATAAAACTGGGTTTATTTAAAAATTTTGTGAAGGCTCTACAAAAAGACGGTGATGCATTTGCATGTCTGAAGAGTGTGTTGCTTTACCTATCCTAGGCAAAGATCTAAGAGGGTGTGCTTACTAAAATACTTTTCGAGGACTCCCAATTGAATTTAATGTTGTCCAAGGATGAGGAGGACGCATGGAATTCGTTCCGTCACTTCATTTCTTGGAAGTTTCAGAAGTCCTAACTATAAAGAAGTCATCGCACATTTAATAAGAAATTATGAGAATAATAAAATTATATCAAATAATTTATCAAAATAAAAAGTTTGAAACTATTATTTTGATTCTTATTTGGTTCTTTTGAACGATTTCATTAGGATATTAAGAGTATGGAACGCCGCAATCAAGGAATTTGGGATGAGGCCATGATGGGTGACTTTTGTTGGTTTCCTACGCGTGAGGAATTATAGACATTTTTAATACACTTAAAGTAAAACTGAAATTGCTCATTTTTCGATAAATGCTAATGAAACTAAATTCAGATTGAAACTTTTTTTGTTATACATTGAGCAGCTAAAAAAAATAATTTGAAATAAAAATTTTTATGATGTACATAATTGACAAAAAAGATTGAAAGATAATTTAATTGGCTTTAATTTGGTGTACGAAACTTGTCCATTAGTTATTTCATAAATGAGATATTTGAAATTAAGTGAGAGGTCCTTTTTCAAAAAATGCGACAAACGCTAATTTGGGATTATCTCGAAACATGTTTTAATGAATTCCATCTCTTCAAAACAGCAAATTTTTCAACGAATGTTGTCCCATATGGAAAAGAGAACGCAGTAGGTAACCAATTTTTTTTTAAATTGCGTGAAAAGCTTAAGTGTCTGTCCGCAATCAGCTGAAACAATAACCATTGAACTTGGAAATGGTGATGGTGATTAAATTTTAAAAGTAAGTCGTTAAGATATTTTTTTTATTTATTTAACATCTGATGAATTTTCACAAAATCGTTGAAAAAGGAGCCATTGACTTTTTTTTTGCATGAGCATTCTTCATAATTCACAACTTGGGATCTTGTTTTATAATTTTCTGCAATAATCCAGGGATATTTGACTATAAGCAGGTTATACTCTTTTTATACACTTGACACTGTATTATAATTTTGCCCAAAAGTTTGCAACGCATTGATAGTGGGAGTGTCGTCGACACTCACGAGGCTTTGATGTGAAAAATGATGACAAATTTAGAGGCTTTATTTCAAAATCACAAGCTTTAATAAATGGTATATAAATTAGCAATGACAATCTTACAAAGGAAGAAAACGGGGAATACAACAAGATCAGTGGTTGCAGTGCTATTCCTTCTTTTCTGTAATTCTGTTAAGTCACTGTTAAGACACTGTTTAGTCACTGTCAAAACACTGCTTACTCACCTTCAAGTCACTGTTAAGTCACGACAAGTCAGTGTTTAGTCACTGTTCCGTTACTGTTGAAAACTTTAAAATTGGCTATACAGCTCCTCCGGCGGGGCCAAGCCAAGCTTCTCTCAATCTCTTGGCGTGTGTGCTTTAAATTTTTCGCACAAGAGAAAGGGACCTACAGTTAAACGCCGAAGCCGAACGGCAAAAATTGAGAATTTGCATTTTCATGGCCCACTTCACAGCTGGCGCCAATAGCTGGTGAAGGTGACCGGATGTGTAAAAGCTATTTTTTTAAAGAAAAAAAATTTTTGTTTTATATGTTCAGAGGCGGGATCAGACCTACGACCTCCCGCCCAGCAGTCCAGCACACTAACCGCTGGGCCACAGACAGCCAGTTACTGTTAGGTCACTGTTTATTCACTGTGAAGTCAGTGTAAAGTTTAGTCACTTTCGAGTCACTGTCAAGATACTGTCAAGTCATAGTCAAGTCACTGTTTAGTCACTTTCAAGTTACTTTCCAGCCACTGTTAAGTCGCTGTCAAGTTACTGTTAGGTCACTGTAAAGTCACTGTTTAGTCACCCTCTCCCCCTGGAACACTCCGATAAAACAACAACACAAAATATGCATGACGTCAGCGTAACGCTGCAGCGTCACGTGACCCTGAAATCAAATTTTACTCTTACTAAAATCTTCCTTATCGAAATTACATCAAAAAGTTATTTGCTGTCTTCAGGAAACACCTTGTACGCATTCGGTCACCTTCACCAGCTATTGACGCCAGCTGTGAAGTAACTAGCCATGAACAAGCTTCTCAAACTTCGCCGTTCGGATTCGGCGTTAAACTGGAGGTCCCTTTCTCTTGGGCAAAAAAATAGAAGCACACACGCCAAGAGATTTAGAAAAGCTTGGCCCGGTCCTTTGGGGCTGTATTCTTTACATTTTAAATTCTATTATTAATTGAGGTATATTTGGGAATTGATTTATGTTTTTAAAGCTTAGTAAGGCTGGAATGACACTTTCAATTTTTAGGGTCAATTTTAGTCACAATTTTTCGTCTAATGACAATAGTCGTTGGTGTAAGCGGGTCAGAGTATGCTTGAATATACCGCAGAATGTATTTGAAGAGCCTGGAATGATACACAGCAGTAAATTTAGTTTATTAATAAAAAATTGCGACAATAATTGTCTCTAAAAATTGAAAGTGTCATTCCAGCCTAAGTGGAACGCTATCTTCTAAACAAAAATACTTATAATATTTCTCCAAAAATTTGTCAAAAACTGTTGGCAGTCCTAATAATTAGTAAAGTTTTGGGTGCACGTAATAACGCCCGCTGACATAACGCCCGCGGGCGTTATGTCGCTCTTAACAGTGACATTTCGCCCGCAGGCTTTATGTCACTTTTGAAAGTGTCATATCGCCCGCATTCGGTGTGTCATAAAATCCGCGGGCATTATGTCACTTTGAACAGTGACATAACGCCCGAATTTTCAAAAATATACCTTTTGCATTGAACACGAGAAACTTTAGCATTTCAAGTACAACTCATTTTGTTATCTCTTGATTGAAAGTACAGTTCATTATATTTTTTTCCTTTCTGCTTCTTGATTGATTATGTTCTTATTAGTGTATCATTGAGGTTTGAGCAGCGTGGACGCGAGATAGATTTAGTATACTAAAGTAAAATTGTTAGTGGGCTTCGAAATAATTCGAAACTGTGGTTGCTTCCAGCACAACAACAATTGTTCCAAATTAAGCATTCGACCCAAAAAAATTCGCGGTTTGTGGGCTTTATTAAAAATATATGTGAAGAATTGAGAATGCGCCGCAGGCCAAAAATTTTTAAAAAGAAGCACAGACAATAATTTAAAAAAATATCGCGCGATTTTTTTAAATTATTGTCTGTGCTTTTTTTAAAAATTTAGCCGCGGCGCATTCTCAATTCTTCACGAACATATACTATATAATTTTTCAAGAACTTTGGAGTAGGGGTAACGCTACTCTACTACTCTTTCAACTCTCTCATAGACAGACAAAATGATTTGATAAAGTGGGAAACGACATTTGAAGAATTGGATTGCAATTCGGACGTTGAAGAGGCAGATCTAGACAACGAGTTTATTTTTACTCAAAAAGAACAATTCGCCATTGCTCTTTTCGGGCGTAAAGTGTTATAAAGCCCAAAAAAGTGACATAGTGACCCGCGGGCGTTATGATTTTCAAAAGTGACATAAAGCCCGCGGGCGTTATGTCACTGTTAAGAGCGACATAACGCCCGCGGGCGTTATTTCACGCGTTATTACATGCACCCAAAGTTTTGGTTGGCCGATCGGCTCCCAAGCTTAACGAACTTAATGTTTGGGTTACCAAATACATACCAAACTGCCAAAATTTAATTGAGTGAAGTTGTAATAAATTTGACTAAAAAGTTTTTTGACGATTTGCTTCTTTTTTTTGCCTCGATATTAGCTGGATTCCCTAATAGCGGTCTCAATCGCTACTATAAGTGTCTTGTGCAAGCTGGCTCCAGTTGTTCACACTAAGCTAAGCAATGTCTTGCCGCACCTGAACTCCACATCTCATGCTTTTTTTTTGTGTTGGGTGATTTCGATTTTTCGAAAGGAGGGCTCTGCTCTTGAATTCCTAAATGATCCCGCAGTTGCTTCACCTTACACGAGTAATTATTTTATGAATTTCGATCAAGACCGTTTGATTTTGTTCCTTAAATATCTTAAAAGTCGACAATCACATTGATGAAAACTTTTTTTTACAATTTTGGAACATCCTTTAAGAATCTCTTAAAAAAACAGATGAGTACAGAGTTCGACAGTTACTACATTTATACACACAACATTAATTGTGCCCTGTGCCCTTTAAAATATGCAATGTTTTTAATAAGGAATGATTCAGAATTAGCACAAGATTATATTGTATACCAATTACAGGTCCGACAATGACCAGAAAGTTTGCTTTCTAATAGAAAATTATGTAAGAAACTTAATAAATTTGGTGTGTTTAGTCGTGGTAAGAGAAAGAGATGGAGGTGTGTTAAACCTTTTCTGAAAAAACTGTCTCAACTCTCACTTCGTCGATCTGTCATATTCAAAATGCCGCATTCTTGTGTAGCTCATCAACCATCTAAGCCATCGCACATCCACAACTAAATGAAGAGCCATCAAAACAGAGCGCACATTACTCAGTCACTGAGAGACTCTCGTGCGACACTTTACACTGCAACTGGCAACTGGAAGAAGCAGCTGGCATACCTCGAGTGCCTGGCCTGTCCTGTCCCGGTGGTGGCTCTGCCGTGCTCTCTGCCTTTGCCAGGCAGCAATCTTGTGCGAATATGTGCAAATTAGCATATCAAATGCCATAACTGGTGCTAACTAGAGGCAAGCGGGGGGCGTGACACGCGCGTCTCTGTGTGCGTTCCTTTGGCCCATTGTTACTCATACGCCGCTTGGTACAGGCGAATGAGCGCACGAAGGGGCGGCGCAGCAAAGCGCGGGGGTGTGAGGAGCTGACTTTGTGTGTGTGAGTGAGAGATTTAGTTGCACATGATAATGTCAACCACAGTGCACGCCTTTTGGTGCTCCCTTTGGACTGACTTGAATGGGTTGGCTCGCTTTGCGTGTCCTGCATTGGTGTCCCTTTGTGTCCGAGTGTGTGTGTGTGTGTGAGTCTCCTTTTGGTGGTAGTGCTGCCTCTGCTGCTGCTGCTAGACGACGTCAACGGTGCTTGCCAGTGCCGACTATAGCCGACTTGGCTCTTCAGTGTTAATTCGTCGACACGAGGCGCTGTGTTTCGCTAAAAATTCATTTGTTAACATCTCAAGCAATTGTTCTCCTGGACGCTGAATGTGACGAGTGCACAACTCTTCGGTTACCACGTGGTGCGCTTAAACTCGCGTTGTGTTGTTGTTTGCGTGTTTCGTTGTGCCTCTGGAACGCGGAAGAATTAAAATTCGATACAACCCAAAGTGGGCCAAGCTCTCAGCTGGCTGTCGAGAGAGGTGACTGAGCCACTGTCAGTGCGCTGCCTTTGAGAGAGTGTGAGTAGTTATGCAGCAGCACTTGGAGACTCTCTTTTAATGGTGTTTTGTATTGTTGTTTTTTTTGCAAAGTTCGACCTTGTTTATAGTTTGTTGTGGAAACAAAATCAAGGGATAACCAAGTGCAGAGTGCAAATGTAATTCTTAATTTAACTGAGGTTATTATATAGGAACATATTCAGAGTATTCTCAAGATTTTGTATGCGAAACATATCGGTCTCATGGCAAAACTGAAGTTTTGGGGGGTTACGTCTGCAAACTCGGTGTATCAGCTGTTCGAGCTAACAACTGTTGAATTTGTTGCAGGCCTCGCAATGAAAGGAAATTATATAATTGCCGAAACGCGTAGGAGAAAATCTGAGCCAAAAAGTGTTTTGACAGTGTATCCATTCAAATAAGAGAAGGTTATGGAACATTTCTTTCGCAATTAATATTTTGATTTCGATATTTCGTTTAATTTTATTAAAATAATTTAATCTAACACGTTTGCCGAATTTTTGTACGTCAGTCGTCTGGCAGTCTGTTCAGACAGAGTAAAATCGATCCAGCCTGTTCCCGTTTACGAATTCAATTGATCGGAATTGCTCTCAGAGCAGCAAAGTGCCAACAAAATTCCATGCTTACATTCTGAAATATGTTTTCAAAACCATGTATTGCTAAGGGCTAATATTCGAGTCGGTTAAGGTGCCGTCGTCAGTGTGTTGTTCAGTCTTCGGAGGTCCGAGGTTCAAGTCCCAGTTATATAAAAAAAAAATAGAGGAGAGCTAACTTCGGGTCGACCGAAGTTTATATAACATTGTAGCATCATATATACGATATATTCATCCGATTTTTATCATACTCTCTAAAATTATGTTGAAACAGATAATATTCGTAACTGGGTAGTATAAAGACGCTACCATTGAGAACAAAAAAGTTTTTCTCACTAGAACTATTTTTTCGACCGATCGTTCCTATGGCAGCCATATGCTATAGTCATCCGATTTGGATCCAACTTGACAGAATTGTGTGCTAGCATATATTATTGATCAGTAACGAGTTTGGGAGGGACAGCATTAAGAACAAAAAAGTTTTTCATACTAAAACTTTTTTTCAGACCTATCTTTTGTATGGCAGCTATACTATATAGTTGCCCGATTTTCATAAAACTTGCTGGAATTATGTGAAAGCATAGAGAACTTATAAATACGAGGTTTGGAGACGTTTGCATGGAAAACAAAAAAGTTTTTCCTACCAAAACTAGTTTTTTCACCGATCGTTCCAATGGCAGCTATATGCTATAGTCATCCCATCCGGCCGGTTCCGACAAATGTGCAGCGTATTTGTACCAAAAAACTTCGGCCAAGGTTTGGTTACGAAAGCTTTAAAACTGACGGAGGAGATAGCATAGAAACAGATGGACAGACGGACATGGCTAAATCAACTCAGCTCGTCAAGCTGATCAAGAATATATACTTTGTGTGGTCGGAGATGCTTCCTTCTATGCGTTACAAACATCTGGACAATTTAAATATACCCTCTTCAAGGGTATAAATTTTTTTTTAATGGTATCTTAAAATTAATTACAGTTTAGAATCAAGTGGGTGGTGTGGTTCAGAGATCAGCAAGAGTTCCTGTTTTTCTGATTGCATCAATACTCGATTTAAATGCGTATGCGATGTGACTGACACTCGAAATTTTACTGTCGAGTCAGACACACACTCTATCTGTTATTGGTATTTTTGCGACTGAGTCTCTCGCTTGATCATCCATCAAAGCGTTTGTTTCTGCATCACATTTATTGCTCTCGCTTTCTTCTCTTTTATTTGAAAAGCAACTGCAAATGCCGTTTAGTTGTTGCTATCTCAAGAGAGAGAGATATTCCGATAAAGAATGAGCGATTTTGGGCTGATTCCATCAACACTCGCTCTCTTCTAGTGAAAATAAAATAATTTTGCCGCACGAGCGACAGCGAGTATTATTGGCACTCATAACCGAAGCACAAGTATGCCATGAGTGTTTTAGCACAGCAAACATTTTTTGCAGTGGTAACTAATAACTCAGATCCGCTGACGCCACATGAAGAGCAGGCAATAGAGGAATGTTTAAAACAAAAATGCATTTGCCCCTATTCAAAAGTGTATGCCATCTGGAAGGAAGTTGATTTAATCCCAAAAAGTCTAGAATTTGTGTTGAGGAATAGATGTGAAACACAAAGAAGATCTTCGTCAATATATGCCTTACAAGCCTTACAAGTGGGGAGTGAAACTGTTTGAGCTTTGTGAAACGGCGACAATGTAATCTTACCTAACACCCTGTATCTTGGAGCCACATCACATGTTGTTGATCGACTATCACAAACGCCGCTAGTTTGGTTCACCACATCCTAGCTGCCACTGTTGGTCTGTTTACGAGCCAGAGGAATTTGCTGTTTGAGCACAGTGAGAGGTTAGTGTTCTAGTTGTGTCTGTCGATTCGAAATTATTGATATGCTTTTGTACTTGTTTGCTGTATAAATTGCCGACCATCAGAGAAGTGAGCAAAAAGGAAAGAGGATTTTTCAGGCCAAAAGTGAGAGTGTATTAGTGTGCGAAAATAAAGCTCCGTGAATTTGCTTCGACCTTATCGCTTCGAACTCTGTCTGTCTCTTGGTCTCAGCTTCGGCAAGCGCTCGGGTCGTGTACAAGCCTAAACGGAAAGAGATAGAAAGCAGAAAATTGGACACGAGTTTCTGTTAGTGGTGAAAGTGCGTACTAAGACGGGGTTTTGGAAAATTCCACTCGGAAAAGTCGGAAAAGCGTCGGAAAAGTTTGTATGGGAAAAATGTTATTTTTCATCCGATTGACTTGAAATTTGGTTAGTAAGCATAGTACGCGAAATAATTGGACACGTGTTTTCCCGATTTTGAAAAATCCGCCCACGAGGAAAATGGCCGGAAAATTCTGCTTGAAAAAAACTATTTTTCATCCGATTGACTTGAAACTCGGTTTGTAAGGACCGAATACGAAATAAACTGAAATGAGATTTTTTAATGTCCGAAAATCCGCCCCCAGTCGTAAAAATGCCAGGAAAATTCTACATGCAAAATAAATATTTTTCATCTTATTGACTTGAAACTCGGTTTGTGAGGTCAAAATGAGAATTTATTTATTGTGTTTTCATTTTCCGATGTTGGAAATACCGCCGGGGTGCCCACTGGGAAGTGGTTGGGAAGTGGATGGGATGTGGGTGGGATGTGAATGGGGTGTGGGTGGTATTTTGTGGGTGGGATGTGGGTTGGATGTGGGTAATGGGTGGGAAGTGGGCTGGGAGGTGGGTGGTAATGTGGGTGGGAAGGGGGCGGGAGGTGGGTGTAATGTGGGTGGGA